>JANIPN010000006.1:23545597-23578847 GCA_027478595.1 Erythroxylum anguifugum
ATTTATATGTGAAATATTTAAAAATTATTGTTATTTCATATTAATTGTGATTATTATTTATTATTATGATTTTTGGAGATAGGCTTGATCTAAACTTATAAAGTATACAGTACAACTATACAATATACTAATGAACTATTTTGCAAATTTTAAAAAAATTCAAAGACTATTTCATAAATTTAAAAATTATCCGAACCGGTACTCGGTATTAACCGGTACCAATATAGTACTGTACCAGAACTCAATCTGGTACCAAATCTGGTATGGTATTCGCAGCTTTGGTTCAATATATGTTTTAAATTTTCACTCTTTTATTATTATTTTTTTGTTCCAAGCCAAGGCCTTCGTTATACTTTTATTAACAAAATAAAGAAATTTCTTAGAAGTTTCCTCTTAATTTCTTTTCATCCAAGTAAAAAATTTAGAAAATATCTCAAATATTAAAATTACCTAAATTTCCATATTATTTTTATTTGCCCAAATTTATCCAAATTAAAAAGAAAATGGGCTAATAATGTAATTGTTCCAAATTAAAATAAAGAGGACTGAAAATTATAATTAAAAATAAATCTCTCACTTATTAAATTTTATTATGATAAATATTTAAAATCGTAATTTAATTTTCAATTAAAAGTAAAATTGGAAAAAGTAAAAGAAAATTAAACATGGGAAGTGCGATGTAAGTGGAATGAAAATATATACAACTGAAATAAATTGTATGCAACTATACATGAGATTACTTAAATTGAATTTAATTGAGATAATTCAACTAAATAATATTTTTATAAAATTAAATATCATTAATAAACGCACAGTAGTGTTAACTCTTTATATATCGAAGTGAAAATAGGGAAAAAAAAGTTGAGTGTAATTGTTTTGGATACTTATATAAATCTTTCCAATTTACTTTCTATTACTGAAGGTTTTTCCCGAAACTGATCAGCCACCCAATCCCTTACTGGAGGTGTGGAAATAAGCCTACAAGTTAATGATCCACCAAGGTGCCTGCCAGATGAACTTTATGTCCAACCAATGGAAGGTCACTAAACCATGGAAAATATTTGCACGTTCAAACACTGGACTTGACTAATTATGTAGTTTGATGTCTCACTTGATAAAATGTCATCCACATGAACTCCAGCGCATCCAACACCTCATAATCTTGCAGCGATATCCATTGACTTTCTATCATCATAAAATCTTGTAAGCACTCTTGTCCAATACACCAAGTCCACACTTATTATCATCTTTCAGACCCTTCCATTGACTGAAGAGTTGCAGCGTATACACAATCAACAAGCGAGAAAGCAGGAGATCAGTGAGATATTAGAAATGGCTACGAAGAACTGTTTTCAAGTCACCACAGTGTGCAATACAACTAGAGCCAGTGTTTGCCGTCCATTTGCCTCCTTAAAGAAGCTTCATTTTCCAACAAATAAAGGACTTCGCAAACCCAACATATCGCTAACTTCTTCTCCCTCATTCTTCGCTCCTTCCGGAGGCAGCTACCAGTCGTCTCGCATTGTTTGCAAAGCCCGTGAAGCTTTAGACCAAGGTTTATAAATTACCCCCTTCCCAACTTTCCTAGTAAGTTACATAGTTGCAGCAATTTTTTTTCTCTTGGTTATTTAATTAACTTGTGAAAGAGATTACATGCAGTGCAAGTGGTGACAGACTCAAGCTGGGACGAACTCGTGATAAAAAGCGAAAACCCTGTACTGGTGGAGTTTTGGGCACCATGGTGTGGACCATGTCGAATGATAGCACCTGTAATTGAGGAATTGGCAAAAGAGTACGCTGGCAAGATCGCATGTTACAAGGTAAACACAGATGATTGTCCAAATATAGCAACTAATTATTCGATTAGGAGCATACCAACTGTGCTGTTCTTCAAGAAAGGTGAGAGGAAAGAAAGTGTCATCGGTGCCGTGCCCAAGTCTACCTTGTCTGGTGCCATAGAAAAGTATTTAGAGACTTGAAATGGAATATGCAAAAACTGCGCGAGCTAATTACTCCCATATTTTTCAGAAGACAACATATTACAAATTTTATGTTTTTTTCACTGCCATAATGATTCTTCAAATCGTATGTATATATGCAAAATTACTTCTTACTTCTAAATGCCTTAGATTTTCTAGTTTTCTACTTGGTCGGTATTCAAGAAGAAAGTTTGCGTTTGTCCCAAACAGTATCTGATGATCACTATTTGGATTAGATACTTTGCCAGAGGAACTTGCTATTAATCTAAAAGCAAGCCAATCAATTTGATTATATGCGCAATATCTGTAATTAAAAAAAATAGAAGAAAGAATTAAAATGTTAATGGACTGTAGTGCCATGGTGGTGTAGGAGAGAAAACTACAACAAAGTAGAGTATTGGCTACGAAAACAAACATAGCTAAATGTTTAAAAAATGTACCCTATAGTTATTGTGAAATTTTTATTTCGTCTCACAAATCATTGTCAATTCCTCGTAGATGAAAACTATAAGCAATGTTTTTAGAAATTGTAGACAAAAAGTATTAGCTGCGAAAATTTTTTATACCTAAAACATTACAAAAACATAGCTAAAAATTTTGGCTACGCTTTTTTGGCTCAATCGTTTTTTGGCTCTTAAGTTGTAATGCACAAACGACTTTGCGTTGGCTTTGGTTCAATTTGTCTCTTATGTGTCATGTGTTCTGCTTTTGGTCTCCAGAGCCCATTTTGGCATGCTCTGCCTGGATTCTTAGACCATGCCTCATTTGTTACATTATTTTTACTCAATGAAATTTTTTAATTTCTAAAAAACAAACATAGCTAAAAATTGAATGCTGGTGGGGAAAAATTTGGTGTCAAATGATTGACTATGAAAATAAAACGTAGCTAATAGTTTTTGGTTACTTTTTATCCTCGTAGCTATATAGTATTTGCTACATTTTTTATAACGTAGCAAAATGTTATTAGCTACGCTTTTTAATGGAGCCAAGTATTATTTTTACGTTTTCAGTACTATAGCCAAATATTATTTGTTATGTTTTTAATAATATAACAATATGTTATTTGTTACTTTTTAAACCATGAAATTGAAAATTATGTTCTGTATATCATATATCGACATATCTTTTAATGTGAATTATTTGCTTATTATTATTAAATTAAATCGTACAAAAAGATTATTAATTCAAAAAATTCAGCTTTGTACATAAAAGTAAAATTATATAAATATCATTAAATTATGTCAACAAAAAAAATATAACATTAAAGGATGATCCTTTGTTCCTATACAAGATATAAATGACAACTTGAATATTTCTTATAGACAAAACAATAAACAAAAATATTAGTTTACAAATTATAATATTTCATGCTCAGATTACAAAAATATTATAGCATAACCCGAACGACTACCAAGTATTTTCCATGTCCATGAACCTGTAATCATCCAAAAAGCTTAGTTAAAATAAACTTAAATATTGTGAGAGCTTTGATACGGTAAGTATTTGGTTTTTATTAAATAAAACTTCACATAACTTTACCATTCACAACATAATTAGTCAACAATTGCATCGTCATCAATTCTGTAATTCGAGAAAAATTATTAAAATTAAATTATTGCATATACAATAAGTGATAGAAAAAGTATAGGAGATAGAATTAATACCTTTCACTTTCTTCTTCATTTCTATCATAATCAGGGCCAACTAATCTTTTGAATAACATATCATGTTTTGCTAATTTTGCTCGAGTTTCTTATCCCTAATTACTTCAGCTTATAATGTACCTTAAGCTTGGTGTTTTTCTCTTAAAGGTGTTCAATGATTGTTTTATATGTTGAGGTTCAAAATTTTAGCTTAGGTCTATAGCCAAGGCCATTCACATAGTCGGAATGAGTACTAAGTACTGTATCACAAATGTCATCTGTAGTGAGCTTATTCCCCTCATACATAGACTTCTCTAATAACTCCTGCAGCTTATTCTAAAACTAAAAAATTATATACAATCCATATATTAATAATTACTAATATATTAATAAATTAACAAAAAATTGAACAAAATTTTATGTTTTCATAGTTGTTTTCTGCTTCTTCTAACACCCATCATTTACGTTCCTTATAGTGAGTGACTTTATATAGTAGGATCCTATCACACTATTGTCTATGTACTTCCTTCTCACTTTATTTTATGAAACAAAAAATAAGGCACATGTAATAATGCAGTGTTTATTGATTTCTGTATAACTTGCAAACATAGAACTTACATATTTATTTCGAACAACTACAAATAACTTTGACCTTTGACTATGAGTTGTTTTCATTTTTGATCTATTGACCATTGGCTTCTCACAATTTTCCTAAATCAAGAAAAAAGGGGCATAACTTAGTCGTTAAACCACCTAACAAGATTAATGCAAGCAAACGTGAAGACAAAAAAAAACTGAACATTTGTATCAACCTAATAATCACGCAAACTATTCCAATTTTCTTCAGAAATTCATTCATGAACATGGCTTCAGGCCTCTACATCATAAGAAAAAGATTTATAATACTTTTGTAACTTGAAATGGTAATCCATGCTCCTTTGTTTCAATTGTTCTTCTTGTTTATGTTTGACTTTATTTTGCATTATGTGTAACTAAATGTGTTTTAGTATCTAAGTGTGATGAACCCCACTTTGTGCTAAAATATGTTTTGATTATTTTATTTAATGCAATTATTTTGGTTGATATATTATGATTCAATTATGTGTTTATACATGTTCTAATAGATCCATAATATTAGTACATAACCTGATTTCATGGCATAAAGATTGTGAAATCCTATGAATGAATAGATCTACCATAATTGAAAGGAGTTGATTGCAAACCTAAAGATGGGTCAACAAAAATCCTCTGGATTAGGTTCAAACCTAATAGCAGAATGCACAAATCGATAAAATAATTCTTAAAACTTTAACTTAAATGATTTTTATTAATAAACCTATGGATTAGTTATTAGTAGTCTTGAGAGACTTATTAGCATAAAGTAGAAATTTCCATTGTCTAATATTCAATAAAACAATTGCATGATAAAAGATTAATTATCTAATGGCTTTAAGGGGATTTATTACCTAGACAATAATTCTTGATAGTGATTGCTTTCTAGGTAATTTCCTTTATTTCTATGTTCATTATTGTTTTCTATTTTATCTTAATTGTTTAAGTATTATGTTCAATTAAAAACCAAAATCCAATATGTAGGCTAGATAATAGAAGAAAGGTAATTACTAGTAATCATTGTCTTTGTGAGATCGACCTGTACTTACCTGTGCCAGCTACAGTTATGCCATGCACTTACGGTTAATTCAAATATTGACAACTAAAATTTAGTTAATCAGTTACATCAACTGTTTCTACAGCTTCATTGATCTCAGAAGAAACCCTTGCTGCTTCAGGAACCTCCTGATCATTAATAACAATTTCTAATTCTCTATGCAACTCTAATTCCTCAAAGGCCGTCATTTCTAGATAATAAATTGTTTTAAACAATCTATATGTTTCTTTCTATGCCTTTTTACCCAATTGAAGCTTCCAATCGTATGAAAGCCTAATTACAGCTCTAATTAGCTCCCTAACCTCATTAAGTTTCATGACAGGGAACACCTCAGGTAGTTCATCCCTTATCCTAACTTTAGCATAGATTTGAGCATAATAGCTTCTCTTGAACTTTACCGTAAGGGAGCGAAAGGCTAGTGGTTTACCCACTGAGCTAGCCAGAAAGCTCAAGCCATCCAAAGTCTAATATTTCAGAGGAACATTGTATAAATTGATCCATATGGGAAAGAATTCTATACCATTTTTATCTAATTCCATACAATAACCCACTTCTGAATAAAGAAGAGTTATCCACCAATATGTGAAGGACCTATTTCTATAACTGACATCAAGCTTTCCTCATGTATGGACTTAAAAATGAATGTATCCTCGTCATTCAAGAGCACTTTCTCCAAACCCTTGTTTCCTAATTTGGAATGAGCCCATGCTTGAACTAAAAATAAAGGCCTTTTATTGATTAAAAAAATTAAGCTACTCGACCAAGTTCTAACACCTATTTGTAGGAGCTCCTTAAGAGGGGAAATAACCTCATTCATGAGGGTGGAACGGAAAAGTTTAGGCTTTTAGGGAAGAGATTCTGCTGACACTACACTCCTCTAGGATTTATTGAAGAGTTGGAAGCTTACATCATCCCTTACTCATATCTAAAGAGTCACGTATGGAGGGAAACTTCGAGCCTAACAAGTTACTAGCATTCTATTAGAAATTTAAGATATTGGAAAGAGTTGAGCAATCTCTGATACAAGTCTCCATTGGACTTGCCTAAAAAGGAAAGCTACTAGTGGGTCACCAATTACTTACTAAATTAGGTCAGTTATTGTTCAGGTGGAGGGAAACATTTTTTTTATAAGGACATTTTAATTATGAACTAAATCAGGATATATATATAGTATGATGAACCTAGGATGTAATATATTTGATTAATTCTTTGATTTAATGAAATTATAGTTTTCTTAAGATTTATCCATGTTCAAATAATTGATTGAATTAAAGATGCAAAAGTGAAATATTCAATATTTGAATCATGCATCAAACTTGAAGACATGAGATACATGTTTAGATCATAACACGAATAAAGAGGGTTAAGTGATATGTGTTTAATTGTTTATACATTCACTTCTCAACACTTAGTGATCATTGTTATGAAATGCTTAAGATACTCATTTTAGTTCATTTTTGGTATTAGGTACAAATTTGAAGGACAAGAACTAAAATGGATTAAAAGAACATCCCTTGAGCCAACATCTTGATGTTCAAACTCAATTTCCCTTGTGGGACAAGAAAGAGATGGATTATGGTGAGGATTGGATAAGAACATACAAGAGGAACAAAAATTCAATAAGACCTAGGAGATAAATGGCTGTGTATATACTTACACGGTCGTGTATACAATTGGAAGATACTTTTTAGACTTACATGGTTGGATACATGGTCGTGTATCCAGCTGTGTATCTTTACAAGCTTCACATTTTTTTAGGTTGCATGACTGGAAAATGTCAATTTATAGCAAAAACTAGGCTTCTAGGTATCTGCTCGGTTGGATGCACGATTTATAGCAAAAACTAGGTTTCTAGGTATTTGCACAGTTAGGTGCACAATTTTTACTATAAACTGACATTTTGAGTAGCCAAAGGAAGATGAATCATTTTTGGAAGAAAAGGAGGGACAAAGCATGCACTCTTTGGATATCTATGGAGAGCTAATCTTCTTCTGGTTTAGAGGTGAAATCGAAGCAGAAGAACACATTTGGGCATATCATCATTATGTATTGTAAATCTCACTCTCTTTAGGGAATGTTTATGTTATTCTAAGTCCATTGATTCGGGTATTCATGTATAGATAATGAATATTCTTGTTATCATTTAATTGTTTATGTATAAACTCATTGCTAGAATCTTAAATATAATATGTAATAGCTGTGTTTTGGATTCATTTGTGGCAAATAATGATGTTGAATCATTCGGGATAATGCAACATAGGTTAAATGACCCGAGTTTGTGTGGTTGTTGCCTAGATTAATCTATTTTCCTTATTCGTAATACAGCTATCTGACTAAATCTAAAGAGCTTGTTCTAGGTTGTTCGATAGCTAAGTTTAATTAAAGAGCTTATTTTGATTAAACACGATTTAAAGAAAACTAGGGTTAACCGAGCTTGTTGTTAATCTACGATCAATAGTTTCTAAAAGAGGTGTGAAAACAATATGACAATGACATATGTTTAATTGTGTGTAGGATGAGACTGAACCGAGAAACAAATTCTAAACACATTCATCACTTTGATTATTTTTTACTGTTTTCTTTAATTTGTTTTCATTAGTTTAATTTTACTTTGTTTTCTTAATTATATCAAACCAAACCAAACCGCGCCCCCCCCCCCCACCAAATCCTAAACATCAATTCTTCTCACTATGAAAGCTTTATACACACTCTCTGTAGATACGATCCCTTCTCACTACTGCTATATAATTAGTTGTCCAGAGTTAGGATTATTTTGTGGTGCATTCGACACGCATCAACATTAATATTAAGCTATTTGGGATAAAGCCTCAAAATCTTCCTAGGTTAGGGTAAAACCTATCAAAAGATTTCATTTAGTGAGTTAAAGTATTCTTAGTTGTCTTTATTCAAATGGGATTCCAGTTAATTAACCTATGAATAAAGGTTGCGTATCTCAAGATAGAATATAATCTAATTTTTAAGAGACTAAAAGTATTCACTAAATCAAGGTGAAATTAAATATGGTAAAGTCCTAGGGGATTTATTACGTAAGTGTAGCTCATCTATAGATTAATTTGTTATTTATCATATTTTTGTTTTAGCATTTAGAATTATTATTTATTTTATTTTCTTATTCAATCATACATAATTGTTTATCTAACTTATTAAGCTTGTAGATAGTTAATAATTAATCAATAATCTATGGTGGGATCCATCCATACACACCTGCGCTAGCTACAGTTATATCATGTGCTTTGGAAACAATTAATCATCAATATACCAAGAATTATTTTCTAAACTAGTGGATGGATCTCTTTACATTATTAGATGGCTAGAATTTTGACCTTTGAATTGATTGTTCCAAGTTCACATAAACCTATATCAACACTTATATTGTTCCCTAAATGGCATGATAAGTATAAATTGCATCATATTTTAGGGAAAATATCGGCTGCTTTCTGGAATCATCCAACCTGAGTTTCATTTCCTCCCCATTTACTTTTTTATTCATTTAATGTGTAATATTGAGATGGGTTGTATGGTTATAGATTTTGAATTGTTAATGATGTTCTAGCTTTTCCTTCGGGATTTTGCTTATCTTTAATGTTAATCTAATTAATTTTTGTTTACTTAATTTGGGTGTTATGATTGATTAATATATTTGCATATTACGATAACAAACCGAGATGGTGAACTGGATAAAAATGATTATATTGGATTAACAAGAGTTAGGTGATCTAATTGACCACTTAATCAATCTAGTCAAAAATTTCATGGAGAGAGATCCCATATAAGACTCGATTGTTTATTAGAGAGCTTTAGAACTAATTAGAATTATAGGTACTTTGTGAATTGAGAGACTGCAAGTCCATAATTCGATTAGGGTTTATAATTTGGGGAATGATTATAACGAGAAAGAGTAATCAACCCTACAATCGTTTAGACCTGACACCCCATAAACACATAAAAGGCTAGATTAACATTAATGATAGGTAAAATCCCCTCTCCCATAACTTGATTACTTCTCTTAACAGATTTCCATTGTTACATTTTTTGACTATTGTTAGTTTGTTTAAGTTCATTTACCTTTCAGTTCAATATTCGAATTTGAGTCTTAAACAAAGTGCAACCTGAATTAAGTGGTGCCTAAGAACAATCTCTGTGGGACGATATCTGCTTTTTACTACAAGTAATGACTCGTATACTTGCAGTTTTTAACGTAAAACAAGTAATTAGTTTTGCAATCAACATGTAGCCAAGTAACTGGATTGACACGCATCACAAATGTGTGTCTTTGCGTCTAAAGGCTATAATGACATTCCAACCAAGCAGCTTAATAAAAACATGCTGTAGTTGAGTAACCAGATCGACATTCATCACCAATGTTTGCCTCCATATAAAAGACTAGGTCCATGTCCAAAAAAATTAATAATTAAAAAATGTGTGTTTTCTAATAAAGACCTACCGAACTTGTAAATAGCTTGACTTTTCATGAAAACGTACTTAAGATTAGTTAGAGTTTAAATGACCGAATAATTATTAATGTGTGTGTACAATTGAAAAGGGTGAATAACTTGACATTTTGGTCTTGATTAATATGTATGTTTAGTCCAGAGCTCCGAGATGTGGATTTTACATGTTAATGATTTGGAATAACTTGAATGATTGTGTTTTAAGTTAAATTTATTTCATAAAGTTGAAGCCATTGTCTCATTACTACACTGTATACTTTATGATTTTGTGTGTTTGTTATTTTGTTTGCTTGAGGACAAGCAAATGTTTAAGTGTGGGGATGCTGATAAGTGTTGGACCTCGAACTTTTCGTAAAACATTAGAGCTATTGAATGAGAAATTTTGGTGATTAGTCATGAGTAAAGAACAAATGAATAAAAAAAATTTGAACCAAGAAATGATAGACAAAAGTAAAATAGAGTTAAGAAATGTGGATAGATACATGATTTACTATGGTGTTTTTGGTGGATAAGAGATTTTGAAAGGGGAAGAATTAAGGTGAAAGTTAGAAGTGAAATGAAAGCAAAAATGAAGTTGAATATGTGTAGTAAGTTGATGAAGGATATGTACATACGTGTATGTTCTGTTATTCGTGTTCATGATTAATCATGGATTATAATTTCTTTATGGAGGCCACTGATTTGAAATGAAGTTGAGAATGAAGAGTAAATGACATAGAAAAAGGTGATCTTGGTATGAGTTGTGTTAAGGAAAGATTTTGAACAAATTGGTAGTTGATCTGGAAAATATTCACTGAGTATGCTTCAGTATTTTAGCCACAATATTTTCTCTAGTTGTTTAAACGAGATGATTCTTAATTTGGATTAAACTAGAGATGTATGGCTACATTGCTTATGCAGACATTGAATTTCAATTCTGTCTCTAAGAGTTTCAAAATTTCATAAGGTAGAGAATTAGGTGCAGTACATTGGAAGATGAATGAAAATTTTGTGTTCTGAATTCAGTGGAAATTTAGGATTAATCTAGATAGATTTAGACAAATTTGTCATCTAGAAAGTCATAGGATTTTTTTATCTTTCCAACAGTATATAGTATGAAAATTTTGGACATCTGAGATGAAAGTTATGGCCCTTATAAGGGAAGATGTTCAAGAGTGAAGTTGTATCTTCTATGTTTTTGCTTCTTCTGTGATGGCGTCATCATCTTCTGTGTTTTGCTATCTTCTATCTTTTTGGCCTATCTTCTATTTCATTTTTGACCCCTCAGAAGATAGAATTGTGTTAAGTCAAAATGACTTTACGTCTAATAATTTTGGTAACAATCTAATAATAATAATATTAGAAATAGATGAACCGTTTTGAAAAGAAGGAAGAAAACATAGAAGATACAAAAGTGAGAAGATACAAAAGTGAGAAGATACAAAAGTGAGAAGATATGAAAATAAGAAGATACGAAAGTAAGAAGATATGAAAGTGAGAAGATACGAAAGTGAGAAGGTACGAAAGTCAGAAAATACGAAAGTGAGAAGATACAAAAGTGAGAAGATACAAAAGTAAGAAGATACGAAAGTTAGAAGATACGAAAATGAGAAGATACAAAAGTAAGAAGATACGAAAGTGAGAAGATACAAAAGTAAGAAGATACGAAAGTTAGAAGATAAAAAAGTGAGAAGATACGAAAGTAAGAAGATACAAAAGTAAGAAGATGCAGAGGAAAACGTGGGACGGGTACAGTGTGTGTGTACTCTTAAATAATATGAACTGATATTATTCCACTAAATATACTTCAGTATTTTGATGATTTCTGGATCGATAAAGCTCCAAATGAGATTATTTTTTATTTGTAGTAAACTAGATACATGGAGCTACAAATAGTATGAAGGAATTGGAATCTGATTCAGTCTCTAAGATGTTTAAATTTCATATGGAAGCTGTGTATAGTATATTGTTTTGGACAAGAGCAGTCCAAATATGTTTGAAGTATATCTTTTGAATCACTGAACCAAATTAAATGATTTTGGTGGCATTGGAAACATAAGACAAGGGAGATCCTTCTAGAATAAAGTATTATGTCAGAATATTCAAGGGTAGTGTTGGCAAGACACTTAAGTATAAAAGACATAAGGCCTAAATGGAAGGAAAAATGGGATAATTCTTAATCATTAAGGGCATAATTGGAAGAACAAGTGTTGTCTTGCTTATAAATGAAGAATAAAACGTGAATGAGAAGATTCTAGAGAAGCAAAATGCGTGGATGAGAAAAGAGATAAGGGAGAAAAAAACATAAAAAAGAATGAAAGAGAGAAAGAAGAGAAAACAGGCTAGGGTTTTAATTTCCTTAGCCTTCAAGAGAGTTTTTGAGGTTGTTCAAGAAGAGAAAGAGGTAGAGGAAGAGAAGAGCTTTCATTTGAGCCAAAGATCCTTTCGTTTGGAGAAGAATGAAGGGAACTAAGCGAATCCTACCTAAGAGCAAGGAAAAAGACAACCTTGACTTGGATCTTAGCAAGGAAAAGAGGTGGGTAATATGTTTATAGTTTTGTATGATTGGGCAAATTCTTTCCTATGTGTATGTATAGAATACGTGATAAATTGGTTGAAATGGATTTGTTGAAAATTCATAATGATTTTTGATTTTATCATACCGTGAAAGAAGCATGATATTTGATATAATTAAATTATGATGTTGATCAATGTTATGCCTTGAGATATGTCATGGCATTTCGTATGAATAGAAAGGAAAGAACATGGAAAAGTATGAAAGCGTTTCTATAAAATGATCTGAGCATGCTTATGTGCTTCTGTTTGGGCAAAAGTGGAACCATTTTGTTTGTCACGTGCACATTGACAAAAAGTCTTCTCCCGGCTGCCTGCTTGTGGCCCACGAGATCAAAAAGGTCGACTCGTTTCGTTCACGGTGTAAATTTTAATTTATCCGTTTTGTTCCACGAAACCCTCGAGCCAATTGTGTATGCATTTGCATTTTGATGTGTTAAATATGATGAAGTTGAGTATTATGCTTTGATGCAAAATTTCATCAAATGTGTTTAATGTGATGATGCATTGAATCACGATTTAGGATGTTTATGAATTGTTTGATAAGTTGTGAATTTGGAAAATATGTGTTACATAGATTTCAATGTGAGTTTTACAATGGAAATAAATATTTCAATGATTTTTGATTGGTTCTCGGTTATAAACTTGTTACCCACGAGCTTTAAGCTCACCTCCTTTTATTCCCATCTTCAGGTGATGAGAAAGAGATCAGGTGAAAGAAAGTCAAGGCATTCATTTGATTATGCATATTTGTATTTTAAGTTAGATTGATGTAAAAATAAGACTTTAGACACATGTCAACAATTATGGGATTTTGTGTCTTTTGTATTTCAGATTTTTTATATTGATGATGTAATGTGACTTAAAATACCATTAAAGCTTTGTAAACACTTATCTTATGATGTTAATGAAATATGAATTGTGTATGAATTGATGTTAGTTAAAGAGATTACAAGGAACCACGCTCAGTATGATGGTATTTTGAAGAGTTGGATTCCAGACTCAAGCGGGATCCAACAATAAGTGTAAATTGCATCATGCTTTAGGGCATAGTTGGATATATGTTTAGCCATTAATTTAATTGTTTAGTATATGTTTAGGTTATAATTGGGTTAGTTTGTTAATTTTTTATGTTTAAAGTGTTTTATGGGTTAATACAAGTCTTTGAGGTTAAATATTATGTTTTTGAGATACCTTGATGTATTTGTTAGTGTTTTAGGGTCAACATCGAAGAACAGAGAAGTTTTAAAGACATTCGGGCCAAAATAACAACCCACAATCATGACGGAAGCACCAGAGTTGGCCCATATTCGTGGCCTGAATGCCACGATCATGACAGAAGCGTAAGGAACGGCCCATGTTCGTGCCCTACATACCACGTTTATGAAAAAAGGCTCAGATATGGCCCATGATCATAGCCTGTGTCATGCAGATGTGCAGACACTCAAACACGTAAAGCTTTGAGGGATTTTTTGGACCTTTCGGGCTCCCGAAAAACCTAAGGTTGCTCAGAATACAAAAGGGTATTTAAAGAACAAGAAAAAGAGGCAAGAGAAGCTTTTGTATTAGCCACCTTGAGAAAACCTAGAGAAAAATCATCGAGACATAGAGGAAGAGAAGAAGGGAGAGAGAATAGGAGAAGAAGTTGACTCGACGTACTTTCCCGATCAGGAGTTTCCTAATGTCGCTGCCTCCCATCATCCGTTTAGATAGTATTTCCTATTTAATTTCAGTTTTATTATTGTATGGAATTGGAATAAATAGTTGATGATAAGATCTAGAATGTTGATGATGTTCTAAACTCACCTTCGGAATTTTACTCTTGAATTAATAAAATCTTATTGTTTATGTGTTTATTGGATTTGTTGTGACTTAATTCTGCGATTGCATAATTCGATAATAAACTTATAAGGTGAATCGAATGAAAAATGGTTAAATTGGGCTAACGAGAGTCAGGTGATTTAATAGAAATTAGAATTGAATCAAATCAGTAAATTGTGCGAAGAGAGATCTTGCATAGGTTTCAGATAGTTTATTAGATAACATCATAACTAATTAGGGTTTTAGATAGGCTGTAAATTGGGAGATTGCAACCTCCATAATCTGATTAGGGTTTATGATTTAGGGTTAATGGTTATATCGAGAGAGAGTAATCAACCCTAGGATTGTCTAGAACCAACAATCCAGTAATTCATAATCAGTTAAGTTAGCATTAAGGATAGGTAAAATTTCCTTTCTCTTAATTGGTAATTTTCTTAGGTTGATTCTTAGGTATGCTGCAATTGCTTAGTAATTAGTATTTTCATGATTGGTTCTTAATTAAATTGAAATTTTGTTTTAGTTAGTTGCATCTTGAATTTTTTGTATTTGTTTCTGGCCTTAGATTTTATGATTAGATTATTCTCCTCGTAGGATTGACACCTTAGATACTACGCTAATGAACTGTGCGCTTGTAAATTATCGAGGGTTATTTATTAAAACTTACACACAATAACACCTAATCAAGGCACATCATCAAAGGCTGAGGAAGGTGAATTATGTGTTTTCACTTTTTATTATATTTCTAAAAGATTTCATAACAAACACAATAACAGTAAAAGATAGCAGGAAAAGTGTGACAAAATCAATTTATAGAGATTTAGACAAACAATCTTTGACCTATGTCCTCTCCATAAGTTTTACTTTCGATTTCATTATCTATTTTTTTTCAATAAATGAAGAGTAATCCTTTATACAACATCCTCTTTGTCATATGTGATGATGAACCCTTACATTTGCCTTACTTTACCATAAGTCTAAAGTAACTCTTTACAAGTCTTTTCCAAAGGATCTCTCACAAGATGTATCCTAAGAAATTTCCAAAACTACAACAATTATGCAAACATATAACTCAAAAGCTCCGTCTATAGCTCACGCTAATGAAAAAAGGATGAATATAAGTTATGTCAAACACATATGAATTCTACAGTCATCCATATGTCTCTGATTATTACTTCGCACGGAATATGGCACTCATTGCATATGTATATGAGTACTTATAGAGTTCATATGATCTACATCTATATGTGTTCTCTCTCTCCTTAGGTGTACTATATGTTTGTCATTTATATTTATGACTTCAAAACCTCTATCCTGATTCCAAATTACTCTCCACTTTATTGCATTTAGCTTGCTTCTTCATCACTTCAGGTTCAATCTCAACTTTCTATCTACTTGTATGCTTCTTTAAATTTGAATGCATCTACATTATTATTTCTTGATTGTTAAGTTTCACTCGAATTATTTTACATAATTTTACATTTCGATTATATAGTTTAGAAACCTATGTTGTATGTTTCATTAGGATATTCAAGCAAGTCTTTTACATATCTAGATTCTAAATTGTTTAATTTTATAAGTTTAGAATCATATTTTTATGAAATTTTGCCTATGTATAATTCCAAAAAGCTTGACTTAGATGCTTCCCCTTTTATTTTGACACCCAAGTAAGATATATTTCCATTGCATATATCCTATATGTAGCAAAAGGTGATATAACATTCTTGAATCTCATTAATCGATAAAAAATAAAAGAATATAATAATTTAATTTTTTAAAAATTTATATCATTATCTAATAATCAAAACAATTCAATTAGATTTCATAAGTTTTTGATATCAAAAATCAGTATGATTCTAGTTCCATCATTTAATTCCATGTCCACTGTTGACTGATAAATAAACAAGTCTAATTATTAGCGTTCTCCACCTTAACAACTACCTAAGTAACTTCTAAGATATAAAGACTCATTACATGGTATCATAACCTCCTCCAAAATTAATATCATAATCAAATTCAAATGTATATATGTTATGTTTTTCCCTAACAATTCACCCCCTCATTATTATGTTTATCATAATCATTAGACTCTTTTCTTTCTATATCATCTTCTCCGTCCACATCTTCTCCAACCATTGTCTCTTGTTCTTCCTCATCACCCACGTCCACGTCAACTCTAATATCTCCCATATCACTAGACATTTTAGTTTCTATATCACTAGATATATCAACAACCACGTCACAAGCCATTTTGACATCAACATCATCACCCATTTCAACATTCACACCATAACCTATCTCAGTATCTAGATCATCCATAACTCCATCCATGCCAATACACACATAACCAATTATATTAGTAGTCACATGCATCACCTAAAATGTTAGCATCTAACAAGCCAAGTCAGTAGCCACACCACCTACATCAACAATCAAATCACTAATTATATTAACATCAACCACATCTTCATGCCATTTGTTATGCCACTTAAACATAGGTATTTATGAAATTGGGTCATCAATGTGCTTTAAATAAACATCAATTTAATTTGATATTTCTCTAACAATTTAATAACGTCAAAAACACTCTCATTGGATTTTAATTTTCCCGAACCATCAACTAAATTCAAACCTAGGATCGAATATCACACACTAACTACATTATTATATCCCAATTCTTATTATGGTTCATAAACATCTCTCAAACTAACATAATTTATATCCATATTATTAAAATTCTTAAGTTTAGCACCTTCATGCTGGAAAACTACTCCTTAAATGAAGTGTCCCCATTAAATAACTAAATGTTAGCCTTTACATTCACTATTTTCCTATCAAATAGAAAAAAAAAACAATTGCAATAACATTATGACACTAGTTGGTAATTTTCAGGAAAATTTGTCATGTTTAGGGTGTACTGTTTTTTTTTACTCACTATTGACATAAATTAATGTAACTGATAATGTCATCTCATTATTTTTTATTTTGAATTTTAAGATTCAAAAACTAGTTTATCATTCATATATGAATATATCACTCTTTTCCCTTGTTGTAAGTAAAGGATTTCATAATAAACACAATACTCGAGAAACAATATTTTGACTTCCATATAATCATACTAGTAATTACAAGGGACGTTGAATATAAGTAATGTTCCTACTCAATTTTGCACATAATCATACAAGATAACTAAATTAAATATCTAAAATCAATTATTATTAATATGAAACAAGTAAATAATTTTTATACCACTCGTTATCATGTAAAAGAAAATTAATTGATTCTAAATATTAATCAAAATGTCAATTAAATATAAGTGATTTAAATGACTAGAATTTTAGTCTATTACATCATCAATCTCAATTGACAGGGATCACAACCTTAATAGAGACCTCCACCGCAATAGGGATTGTCTCTAAAACTCCTTTTCCTAGATTTTTATCCTAAATGTAGTGCAAAATTTAGGTTTTTTATTAAACAATTGGTTTCAATAAACAATTACAGGAAATTTTGAAAACCCACCTTACTAAGGGCCACCATCGATCATGACAAGGACCAAATTTAAAACTCCTTTTACCAAATATATGTCCTTTTTATGGAGATAATAGATTTTTTTTGTCTCAATTAATTGTTCTTTATTTTAAAAATAGAATGAAAACTTTGGAACATCCTAATTAAATAGAGGAGTTCTACCTCGACTAAGACCACGTTAAAGGTTTAGACTCCTATAATTTCAAGCAAAAGTAGGAGTTCTTGTCTAATTGTAGGGAAAATCAAGAGTTTTCACATCACTATTTAACTCAAGATAGAAAGTGAAGACATGGAGGAAACTATTTTGGGAGTTATGATTCTTAATATACAAAAGGGGTATTTGTGTCAAAATACACGACACTATTATTTTTTTCACTTTTTTAATTTTAATTTTGAATAAAATTATTAAAATATAAAAATATTTTTATTGTGGTATTTATTTTTAAATGACATTTCAACAAGCTTATAGGATCTATATTTATATATGTGTGTGGTAGCACTTTAACTATCTAAGGTAATACCCAAGTCAATAAAATACGACAAAACTAGTGCAATGAATAATATTTTTTAATGATTGGGTATAACTTTTTTTTTTTTTTTAGAATGATTGGGTATAACTTACTGTCACATATAATAGTATGGGTCAAGTTAATTCTTTTGTAAAATGTTAGGCTGCAAATTTTAGTTCTAAGCTATTCTTATATTAAGTAGGTTGAAGGTAATATTTTTCCCTAAAGTTTTGCAAAAAATTTTGCTTGACTTTTGTCGTTATCTATGGTATCAAGTTAGTTCTTAACATTAACAAAATTAACTGAATTAGCCTTTATGTTTGAAAATGGAATATATTAGCCCCATAATTGTGACTCTGTTAAATTTTTCTCAAACTTTTGTTATTGCCATGTTTACTTGTCCTATGTGACAAGCTAATATGTCAAAATGGACCCATCCACTAAATATGCACCATAAAATTATATAAAAATAATAATTATAAATATTTTATACTAAGTATAATAATTTAAACTTAAAATTAGAAAGAAACACAAAATGTCTCTAAAAAATTACTTATCTATAAACCTTAACCAATCAATTGTTAACTAAATTAAAATGGATGAGTTTTTTCGTAACTTGGGTGTTATTATGGGTTTTCAAAAAAAAAATCCATTTGTTTTTATCTTTTAGCATCTTATGTCCCCATTACTATTATGCCTTTACGACTATATTATGATTCTTCAAAACCAAATTCAGTCCCAAGTATTGGTCAGAAACCAATTTTTGGAAACCTATTCGACAACCAAATTCGTTCCTCAAACAAAAAGTTAGTGGAAGCATATTAATGGACAATTTATGGATTTTGAAACTAATAGGTCAAAGAGCAAATGCTAGGAGGGTTCTTGACATAAATATATTATAAGTAAGTGTAACTTTGGAAAGGAGGACCTACAAATATATTATAAGTTGCTGAAGGATTGAGGCAAGGAGCCCCTTATCTCCCTATTTAGTTTCCCTTAGCATGGAAGTTCTCATCAGACTCACTAGACTAGCATTTCCAATATCTCTTTTAAAAATTATTTATTATTACTATATGGACCTTCAATAAGATTATTGGAGATTCTTATCAATTCACTTAGGCAATTAAAATCCTTATTAGGCTTAAGCTTTTACCCAAACAGTAGTTCCTTTTATATTTTAACCGGTTCTAGTCACATTATAAAACTACTAAAAAAGGGCCTTAGCATGAGCAAAAAGTACATATAGGTACTTATAACCACTAAGAGACTCTCGTTCATTCATTGCACTTCCATCATTGATCTTTTGCATAGGATATTAGGTAATTAGTGTAATGGAGCCCTATCTCACGGTGGAAGAATTCTGCTTATAATCCCAGTTCTGAATAATCTTCATATATATATTGGTGCCCTCGTATTGATCTTCCAACGGAGGTAATGCAAATCATTGATAAGCTCCTTTAGAAATTCCTTTAGCCTATATTAGAGCCAAACCAATGATGCTTCAAGTGAAGTGGTCTGATATATATTTGGCTAAAGAGCATGATGGTCTTGGAATCAAATCAATCAAAAATCAAAAGAAAAGTGCTTCTAATCAATAAACTATGGCAATTATGCACTAATTAAGAAAGAGCCACTCTAGGTTAATTAGGTGTATTTGCACTACTTAAAAAGGGAAAGCATATAGTTAGCAAAGCCAAAATCAAACTCTTCATGCATCCTAAGAAAAATACTGCTGGTGAGAGATTAGGTGAGTTTGGTTATCAAATATAAAATAGGGAATGGCAAGGATATTTCCTTTTGGTTTAATAATTGACACAACATATGCCTTTTGTATAAACTATAAGAGTTTCACGCTCTTAAGGCTAGTATATCAGTTAACACCAAAGTGGAAGCAATAATTAGTGACAACAATTGGACTTAGCTTACTCAAGGAGGACTCAGTCTTGTCGCTGAATGACAAATCCTTACGGTTCTCAAACACTTTTTGCAGTGAATTTCTTTTAGGACTTTTAAACAAAGTTATATGATACAAGTTGGTATAGGACTCTTGGTTAAACCCTCATACTTCATTCATCCTATAGTTTGCAGTCAAAGGGAAGTTGGGAATTAAAGATTATCTTAAACTACCCTATGTTGATCCTATATATGTTCTTTGTCATGTTAATAATGACTTGAATCATCTTTTTTAACTATAATTTTTGCTGCTTATCCTGGATCCTTATTCTCACCTTCAGCAATCTCAAAATGTTTAGGTTAGCTTTTGAAGGAGTGGTATATTGCTTACGGATAGAAAGAAATCAAAAGATTTTCAATTGCATTGAAACAAGGGTTAAGGTAGTTCACAATGAATAATAGAGAGGAAAGGGGTAGCTACTATTACAAGGGATTTAAGGAAAACCATGAGTTTGGCCTAATCAATCAGTGGAAATTGTAGTTGTACTATATGCAATCTTAGTTTTTACTTAGTTGAGAACCTATTGCAATTGTTTCTTGTTTTTCTTAATAGGTGGTCATTAGTCAAGTAGCTCTCTTTGTCTAGCTTAACACCATTTTAATGTTCTAGAATTTCGGATGCACTTTGGAAGCAGTTCCTTGGAGCCAATTCAATGATTTTTTGTTATTTACTTTCCAAAAATTTCTCACCTTTAGCTTATTAAGTACTAAATTATCATGAATTTTTTACACTCTCCCTAAAATTAGAAAGTGAATGGGTTTAGTTCCAAATTGCATATACGCTTTTAGTTTATGATTGAAAATTTTTGTGAATAAATAAAATAAAAATAAAAATATTTTCTTGTATTGTTCTTTCTCATTTTTTATTTTGTTTATTATTGGTTACTTTTCCTTTTTTTAAGTCCTAAAATTATGAAACATTTTTTATAGTAGAAGAAAAAGACTACTTGTAAGAAAAAAATGGAAAAAGTGCGATTAAAATAAAGATTATAAATAAATAAGGATATTGACAAAAAAAAAATAAAGTAAGGGAAATAGTATAGAAGTTAGACGAATAGTAGAGCTACTGAATGCTTATTAAGGTACAGTAAATATATAGTTAGTGACACTTCAATGGTGTTAAAACAAAAAGGTAAGACTTTCAGTAAAACATCTGAAGGAAATGAAGGATAATCATGCTCTATTTCTTTTTAAATGAAAGGAAATAAATTAATGCATCTCAACAAACAAAACCAGTTTGAGTAGGTGCAACCTAAAATTGGAGCAAGCAATAAGGAAACAAAGAATTACAAAGATATTAGCAAAAGGGGGGGAAAAAGAAAAAGGCACTAAGCTAAAGGAGGATGTACACAATAGCAACTAGAGGGAACCCTATATAGAGTTGTTACAAGGCTTCAAGTTTACTTACGAAACATTTATAAGAAGTAGTTCATCTCCTTATCCTAAGGGCTTAGAGCATTCAACATAAGGGTAGTGTCATATGAGAGTTCCAGATTTGAGATATTCTTGAGTAACAAAAGTTTATAGTATATTAATTTGGATAATTTATAGGTAGGTTCCAGCTTTCACTAAACCTTTCACTATACTTAAAATGAAATCCTTTGGCTATAATAATCTCCCTTATCTAGTTGAAGATGCATCTAAGTAATATGTGATGATCTTTTCCCATTTGTTAAAAGGTTCTTACGTTTCTTTCCATCCAAATATCACAAGCGCAACAACACAATCCAAGCTTAAAGATAAAAAGTCACATTTGTTTTGAAGTTGCTTCCATAGGGATTAGTTATTAATTTAAGGCCAAGTCTGAGTATGACTATATAGATTGAAGATATTTACAGCTTGAATCTTTGCAGGGTTAGTGTAACTTAACTGGAAGAATAAATGGTCCAAGCTTTTAGGCATTGTTCTCCAGAATTTTCTTGTGACATTAATATAAGGATCCTAACTATTCCTACATATAGTTTTGAGTGTATTTTTAACTTCAACTAGAAGAAAAAAAGGCTTTTCTTTTTTTAAGATTTCGTTTGAACCAAACCAACTTTCTCCGGGGTATAGCAAGTTTAGTTGAAGTAAAGAGGGACAGGCAAAGGCTATTGGTAAAGCTTCTAAATATATTTCTTAACCAGATAGTTATGTCCTCCTTTTGTTGGAGCAAGATTATGGTTAGAGACAGAGTTCAGGATTATGGCAAATCCTTTATGACCTCATTTCTATAATCCATCCCTGATGATCTCTTTAACATGGGCTTAAGCAAGAATAGAGAGTTGAAGAGTGTTATATTCAAGGTGTAAATAAAGGGGCTCTGAGTTATTCTAATTGTCAAACTATAAGCTAGTTTTATCACCATTACCAAAATGATTTATGATTTCTTTGCAAATGAAATTTTTTAACTTTAATAATTGGTTAATTGTCCAAGAGTTATCAGGTTTATTCTTCATGTTCCAGAAGTTATTTCCTTTGAGATATTCCTTATGAATCCAATTAACCTATTTGGGATTCCTAGTTATTATAAAGTCTTACAAATCCTTCTGGCAAGCAGAAACTTATTAGTGGCTCTAATAGATCTTATCCTCGTTCTTGTTTAAGCTTTAAGTAAGCATATAACCTTCTAGCTTACTCTGGTTGAATTAATGTTGTTAATTCAACTAAATCAAAGGAAATTGTTAAGGTTTCTATCAATAAATTTTATCATGTTACGAGGCAAAGAGAGAAGGGAACACTAATAAATATAAAGGTTCTTATTAATGAGGAAGCCACCTATATATTCAAGATATTATCTCCATTATTTGTCTCAGACATGACATCTTATAAGGGATTTACTATACTCTTTAGCACAAAACTTAGCTTGGTCGCTAGGATATTAAAAATGATCTATAGTTAGTATTGCACAAGGCTATTGTTCTATAGTCACAGAGTGAAAAAGGATTGAGAAGTTTAGGGAAAAGACATAATAATATTTGTTGATTTCTTTAAATAGCTTCCTTGAGAAGAAAAACTCACAAATTGTCTTAATGACCTGATTCTTAGTAAACCCTGTGATATTTTGAAGAAAAACACATTGAAACCATCTAGTCCTAATGCTTGATTAAGGTAGATATTGAATAAATCCTTTTCAATATTTAAAATAGTAACATGTGAGTTAAGCAAATTTAGTTGATCTTGAGGAAAGTTGTGATAGATAAAATTACCTAAAGCTTGCAAATAACAAATAGAGTCAACTTTAATCCCTAAAATATCATTGAAGTGATTCAAAAGCTATCTCTTTAAGATTCTATTGTTCACAACATAAGACTCTATTAGAATTTGCCAGACATCCTAATTTATTATGGTTCCTTCTTGTCCATAAGACATTGAAAAAATAAGCAGAGTTACTATTCCCCTGTTAGAGCAGTTGAACTTTAGAATTTTTTTTTCCTTGAGAAAGGGGTTATGAGCTTCCAAATTAAGTAGATAGTTATTGAGAGCAGACTTTGTTAGTGAATATATAAAATTAATTAAGTTGGCCTTACACAACAGCTTAAGCTATTGTGGTAAATCAGTCACTTAACATGGTATTAGAGCCTATTGTGAAGAATCGGTCACTTAACAGACTTCTCTTTCAATCTAGTAGTATAGTTGTACATAAAGTTCCTCTTATGCAGAGAATAAGTCTCTTATAGCTTTAGAAACAACATATTGTTTATCTTTGTTGGAATAGTTTTTATGTAGTAGTTTAAGCTCCTTTGGAATTAGTTACAACTTTCTCATCAGTTTATAAGCTTTATAGCCTTGAATTTGAAGAGATATCCCTTTCCTCACTACATCCTTTTAACCTTCAAGTTCTGTTAGGAAATTGAAAAACCTAAAAGGAGCTTTCACTATAGTAACAGGGGAAAAGAGTTGAATCTCTATAGGATTGTGGTCAAATATAAAAGGAGAATAAAGAATCCAAACTTGATAGGGAAAAGAGACATCCAAAAAGAATTAATTAAGCCTCTATCAGGCTTTTTCTAATGAATTATTGACCCTCTTGTTATTATTCTACGAGTAGAAGTTGTTATAGGAGTTTTAAGTCTTTCATACTTACATTCTTCAGGCAATTGTTTAACAAAAAAAATAAGAGGAGCCTTCAACCTCTTGTGCATAACGAGTATAATTGAAATAACCCATTACAAGTCAAAGGCCTGGGAATTGAAAGACAAAGTTTTCAGGTTTTCCTATAATTTGTATCTTTGGAAAACATAGCAGGGAAAAAAATGATGCTAATAACATCCGGTTTTGAGCCATATTTAATCTTCAAATTTATGAATTAATCAAAAGTATGGAATTGAAGTACTTTGATTATCTTATGATCATGTCTCAAGGGGTGTGGCTAAATGGTTGAGAGCGGGGCTTGGCTTCGGTTAGGTCTCAGGTTCGATTCCTTGCCAGCCCCTCTTGTAAGAGCCTGGGACAGCCGGAGTTTTACTCATGGATGGAGTGTAGCCGCTTGGCCCTCTACTGGAGTGTAGTCACTTGATCCTCTAAAAGGTAAGCCTGCTTGGCCCACCTGTAGGATTTCCTCGAATCCAAAAAAAAAAAGTCATCGATGTTCTACCATTGTAATAATCTAAATGATTTGACCAAGTGATCCAATTTTTTTCCAAAAAATCAAAATAGTATATATTACTGCAAAGAAAAAAGAATACATTTCCAACGAATATTTAAAAACTAAAGTATTATGACACACTCAATAAATTGTTAAAACAAAAGACAAAAGAAAAAGTTTCAAGGCCGATACCTTCAAAAATTTAAAGAATGGTGTGCGAGAGAGACCAATATAAATATTAGTTTTAACGTCATCAACTATAGAACCTAATTCGATCATCAAAATTTTGTTTACTAAATTCAAGTTATTTATGAAAAACATTACAATAGTGCAATAATTCATGATAAAAAATATCATATTGTTGAATAATATATGAACTTTATCTTATGAGAAAAGATATTTCTATATTAAATAAATAATATTTCTACCAAAATGAAATTATCATAAATTGTGATTAATATAGTATCAATCAAAATTTATAAATTAATAATATTAAGATCTTGCAGAATTTATTAAATTAAAAAAAATAAGATTAACTTTATAAACTTGTAAAGTTTACTGAATAAACCAGAGTACAAACGGGCGGATCTGTGGGCGCGCGCGTTTTAATATTCATATTTCAAACAAACCTGGCAAGCAGGTCTGCTGATTCATAAAGCCCAGTTTTAAACCAGAGAGAATTGAAGCAGCTGAAGGGCATTTACCATTTCATCGATGAAAAAGAAAACGCTATGCTTTATGTTTTACCCTTTTTTTTTCTCAGATTAGTACAAAGGCTGGGCGAGGAGCCCCAAGAACCATATTTATCCACAGGGCTACAAGAGATTTCCTCCCTCAGAACGCTGCATGAGCAGCTTACACTCAAAAACTGCTAAAGCATAACTCCTGTCAATACAACCTTCACGGGGACGGTTTCCAATCAAACTGTAGATTGCTATATCCATTAACAGCTCCTAAACCACCAAGCAGCTGGCTCCCCATATCCTGTTGTTGGTGATTCATACTTTGATCCCGAATCATTGATGCCATAGCGACACGTCCATTCATAACTGAGTTATTACCCATTGCAGCAGCTCTAATGCCATTAGCAATTGCAGACTGCCCTAGTCCACCTCCCATTGTGCCAAATCCAGCACTCCCCATTGCAGTATTCACAGTTCCATTCCCCACCATGCCATTCCCCCCATTGAAAACCGCATTATTTGTTGGTATAATGCCATTGACATTTTTTACATCATTCCCTAGAGAACCAACTCCTGTCATACCTCCCTTTCCATTAAGTTGGTTGGACATTATCATTTCATGTATGGTTTTCTGAACAGAGCTCTGAGAATCGCCATGGTCTACCTCACCAGAAAGACCTGTTTGTTGCACGGGAATATTCGCAGGCGAATTTGTTGAATTTATATGCTTGGCAGTTGTTAAGGTAGTATGAGATGCTTGTGGGGGATTGTTAGTAGAGGAAGGAGTTGGAGATTGGAACGGAGAAGGATTAGATTGTGCCTGTGGTATGGTGCTCGAGGAAACTGGGGATGAAATCTGAACAGAATTTCCACCATATGGGCTGGTTGCATTATTAATGGAAGTTTGTTGCCTAGAGTTCATAGAATTCTGGTGGAGAAGCCCAACAATAGTGCTGGCAGAGGTTGATGCAGTTGCAGAATTAAGGGAGTTAGTTGCACTAGGAACACCATTGGTAGTAGCAATCTGCATTGCTGGATCATTAGTCGACTTCTGGGGAATTAATTGTTGTTGCTGCTGCTGCTGCTGCTCTTCAGATTGTTGTGGTCGACTCTGAATTCCGGAAGAAGTAGTTGTCCTCCTTGGGAACTTGGCCAAACTTTCTGAAAATCACCACAAAATACATGGAATCAAGTACTATGTTGGTTTAAGATAAGACATAAATCTATTCTTAAAGCCAGCTTCATATTTCCATCTTTAACCAAATCCAGAGCAAAATCATGTTAACACCAGAATTAAGAACATCCTTATTGAGTCATATGCTTCAATAAGATGGTAAGAAAGGACCAGAAGCAACTAAGGATGGAAGTGTTGCACATCCAAAATTCAGCAAAAGAATTGTATCAATTTAGGGGAAAATAAGTCAATGATTTAAGTATTTAGCTAGTTATGATAAGCCATCACAAGCACACAGTTTATGCTATTGAACTAACATGGTAAAATTAGGATAGAAGATATTAAAATTTATAAATACCATTCACTAGGTAACTTAAGCTGGTCACAACAGTGAACAACTTGAAAACAAAAGAACAATGATGGCAAGCAAAACTACCACCATAACTTACCCATAGGTCCAGTCCCAGTTTCTCGGCTATAATCAATCAAATCCTTCATACTGTTAACGACTTCAGATATCTGCAACCATGTTTACACTATAAGAGACCATTAAAAATTAAGTAACTCAATCAAAGAACACACTAAAACACTACTTGATGCTTAGATTTTAAATTCTCTCAAACCTACCATTACCAAAATTTTGAAACAAAAGTGCAAAACAGATTTTTAGAAGTATATATAGATGTTAAGCAAACTCATATAAATCATAAATGATTACACCCATGACTATTGTCAAAGGGTAAAAAGTTGAAATGAATAGGATTGGTAATCTCTAATTGAGAGAACAAAAGTCAGAAAATGAATATCTAACCAACTACATTAGATTAAACTGGTACCTAAAACTTAAGAAAAATCTACATTTATAACGTCATAAAAAAGGTAACAACCACCACTTAACACCAAAGAATTGACATGAAAGCCATGAAGCCAATCTGGTCTGTGAAATAAGTATGTAGTCACCTGAAGGCACCGCACGTATCTCTTTGTATATCCCAAATCATTTACCAATGGTACTTCCAATGCTTTTGCCAGTTGCCGAGCTGATGCAACAAACCTACAGATGAATAGTTCTTCAGTAACTGACAATACATTCAGCTTTTCTCACATGAAGAAAAAATGAAAAAAATGAAAAAATAGCCAATTTTGCTACTGTACTGGAACACAAGAACAACAAATATATTTAAAGCAATGCAAACATTTATTTCAGCATAGACATGAAGAAGGGAAACTATGGAATTCTCAAGATGTGATCCCCTCAATCTACAGGCACAATCATCTCTTTTTCTACCAACCAACGCCCTCCAATAAACACATACACATTGATATACAATTGAGTAAACAAAACTGATGCATTTCTTATAAGCTGACAGTGACTAATAATGAGTCTTACAAGTTACAGCTATTTTGTAACTCTGGCACTGATAGATTAGAAGATGCATTCTGGGTTGCAGCCTGGTACTTCTGAGCAGCAGAACAAAGTTGACTGACCTGCAGTGATAAGTTTTTTAGTTGGTCTCAATAATGAGTGAAATCAACTCATCTATCATTTATAATGTCTTGATGTAATTTCACATACAAAATGACCATCTACTACATTAAGATATTTCAATTACTGTCACATCATATGTAAGAAAAATCCATTGACTTCCTGATTTAATCAAGTAGTAACGAACAGGATGCTTTTTTTCCCCTGGAAATCACTTACAAAAGAATCTTATCTCCAACAAGTTTTTCAATTACCTCCCAATTACAGCTAAACAATGGCAATTATTAATAATGACAGTTTTATCTTTTGCTTAACAGGGCAACAATGGGAATTATGGACATGTCACCAAATCAATAAGGCCTATAAGCCAGAATTTAGTAATAGGTGTCAAGAGCATTGCGAGGCCCAGAGCATATTCTGAATACAATTATAAGATCACAAGTAACATGTGCAATGAGTCAACATAAGCAATGTTGAAAAAAAGATATGATTGCAATGCAAACTAGAAATCTTACATAGGTAATAAGATCCAAATTGTAAAAATCTCATCTGGGTAAGAAAAGCAGTATTAAGTTCTTTAATAACAATTAAAAGAAGTCAATAAAAGCAATAATCTCATCTCCCCCAAATACGGTTCTGAACTTTTTACTAGCATCAGTAAATGCTTAATTATTCAGAACTAGTACCCAGAAAGGGTTTCAAAAAACTTAAAATGTCTTTCAGTCTTTGCATAATGCACTCTAAGGTACATATCCACCCGTTTACTGTAGACAAGTTTAATTGCATTGTTCAAGCAAGCAAAACCAACATGATAGCATTAGTCCCCAAACTTAACGCCACTAACAACCATTAGATAAGTAATATCTAACACACTTAAGACAGCAAGTGAGATGGATGGCTCTCTTATTAATAAGATACAAGCATTGAACATCCCTAGGACACTCAAAATAAAGAGATATCTTAGAATTAAGTACAGATACAACCAAGCAACCACAATTGACACGAAAATAGCTCTTGACCATTTCCGACAATTGGAAACAAGGATATACTAACAGAATATAGAAAAGATACGCTGCATATAGAACAATGGGAAAAAGCCCCTGACATCAGCACTTAAGAATTCAAAAAACTCCTTTCTTAGTCTCTGTAGCTATTAGGATATCATCAAACAGCCATAAACAAAACACCCAAATAGTGGCGTACTGATCATTAGTTTTCAGAGGTTAACTATCATATTGGACAGCTCATACCCAGATCAAATTTCAAGATAATAACTCTAATCCTATTCAACAAATTGATAACAAAAACTCAATACCATCTATCGCCTCAAATCCAAGTAACCAACAATCAATAACAGAAACTCAACCAACAGGCCAATGCACCTTTTTTAAAATATTCAGGAACAGAATGGAATGAAGAACTACAGAGTATTAACAAGTGAAAAGTTTCCTAGTCACCTGTGGTATCAACAATCTTCTAGGTATAAGTTCTTCGTGACGGCGAGCACAGAATTCCCAAGAGCAAATCTGCAAAAAAAAAAAAAAAACAGAACAAAGAAGTGCATATTCAGTAGGCGAAACATCAAAAAAATTGTAAGTTGTCAACCAAAAGGGTATATGAAGTGTAACCTTCAAGTCTGGAGAGAAGACTATTCTCAACTGACCATCACGAACAACGCGAAGTTGTTCAAAAACACTTTCTTGTATTGCTTTAGCATAGTCCAGCACAATTTGCCCAGTTGAGTTTTGATACTCACGTGGCATGTCAACATACAGAAGTTCTTCCAAGGTTCCACTTTCATACTTGATCTTAAAAAGCCTGGGAAGAACCTCATAAGTTGCCTCTGGAGATACGATAGGCCAAAATAAGATATAGTACTACAAAGGAACAGAGAGTTGAATACAAAATATGTGTCAAATAAACAATGCAAAGTCCTTTTTGCAGATTGCATCATACAAGGAAACACAAAAATTAAAATCTACTAACTTAACCAAAAGTGTATATCTGCTAACTTACCAAACCCACGGCCTGGCTTGCGACTGCAAATCTCACAGTGCCATACATCCTACAAATTTTGCATGTAAGATTTGTTATCAAATGCTATATCAATAAAGATTCCATTTTAAAAAGTAATCAGATTTTTCCACAATATATTTCCATTAAACACTTAATTTTGTTCCATCTTAGGGCTTCAACAACCATGATCATTAAAAAGAGTATTAGCAAGACATGAAAGGGAGACTCAAACTTAATTATTTTCTATACCTAATGCCTATATCAATTAAAATTCCATAGAATATAAGAAAACAAACAGAAGAAACCTTAAACTAATTCTTGTCAGATTTACTGCAAAACAGACCTGAGGGAAAACTCCAGTTGTTTGTCGTCCAGTTCCATACATAGAAACACACCACTTTTTTTTTGCATTGGGAGCAAAGTACTCAGCAACAAACTTCCTCCAGAACTCAATATTGTTGTCCTACATAGAAAGTAAGCATTACTGTAAAACCATAAATCCAAAACCAAACCTCTAAGGAAAGATATTGATGGCACAATCTTACTTCAGGCCTTCGTTGTTGCTGATGCATGTAATGTGTAAGACGACGTGCGCACATCCCAGGCTCATATACAGGTTTCACAGGATTTCTTAGAGGTAAATTCTGTTGCTGAAACTGCTGTGGTAATTGAGACCTTTGCTGTGGCATAACCTTCAAGAATTGTTGCTGCTGTTGTTGATGTTGTTGTTGTTGTTGTATTTGCAGCAATCTTTGCTGATGCAACATATTAATCTGTGCAGCAGCAGCCTGAGAAGACTGCCTCGACATAGTGAGGAAGTGTTGCTGTTGCTGTTGTTGATGTTGATGCTGCTGCTGTTGTTGCAGAAACGACTGGTCTGAATGTTGGGATTCTAACTTCACTGGTGCAATACTTCTCATAACCTGGAACTGTTGAGGTTCCAACTTGACCGGACCAAGATTTCTTAATGACTGCAGCTGTTGCTGTTGTTGATCATTAGTTGACTGAGGCTCCAATTTAACGGGGCCAATACCGCCTAAGCCTCCACGAATTGCTTGATAGGGGAGTTGTTGTGGCTGTGTGCCATGAGGAGCAGAGAATTGTTGCAGTGGTTGCTGACTATGCTGAAATCCTTGAGATTCAAGTTGCTGAGTCTGTTGCTGATCTGGCAACAGCTGGTTTCCAGAAGAATTTGGGAATTGCTGTCCCTGAACATGACCAGCTGTGCCAGGGTTCACAATATTTGTAGGTACAAAAGACGGTGAAGAACCACTGAAACCCATTCCATTACCAGCACCAGAGAGAGGGTCAGACTCAGCTCCACCATCAATACCTCCACGCTGGTTACTTGCAGAACCAGCAAGTCCTGGATTTGGGCCCCCATTACCAAAAGACTGATTAAGGAAGGAAGAGGCATTTGGCATGTTACCAAGCATATTGATATTGTTAAACTGGCTACGAGGGGACACTAGAGAAGATAAGGCTGTTTGGGGAGGAAAAGGACCTCCTTGAGATCCTAACATCCCCGAATTTGTCCTCAAAGGAGAAGGAGAAACAGACTGGGCACCACCAACTGGAGTAGGCGGCCCCGAAGGCACCATGTTATCAAGAATCACAATCTAAAAACACTCTTTGAAGTATCAAAACTATATAAACGAACATGAATGAAATTGTTCCGAAGTTACAGAACAAAGGTAGAATTGAACCGGTCAGAATTGCAACTCCATATTCAACATTTTAAATTCCGAAGTCCTAATTTTTCACTGACAGATACAAGAAATTTTTGTCTCAAAGAATACAGTGCTTCCTTTTACCAACACGCCAAGCAAACCTAACTCAAGGAAGAGTCTTCGATTTTTCACATTCTAGAACCACGGCCAGCCCCGCACTACCAGTCATCTATGAGACAAATTCCTGCATGATATATAAAGTTTCAGATCCACTGTAAAGTCGATCTCGGGTAAGGTTACAAAACTAATCAAGCTTACACTACCAAGCGCAACTTAAAAGAAACTGCACTCCATCAACCAAAACCCATAACTAAAATTACCAAAAATACTAAACTTGATCAAATATAAAAAGAAACGCATATTCCCAAAAGCATACCGGTAAAAAGGGTTCGCAAAATTTGAAGAAAACCATCACGGCAAGGAGATTATCTACTCACTCAAGTTGAAATTCATATATCAGAAGCATAGTGAATGACAAACCTTCATTAAACAAACAGCCGCAAAGGTGGAAACTTTAGCAAAACCAGAACACAACTGACACTTGCAACGGAAAACCGAAAAGCAAAAACGTGCTAGAAACAAACAATAAGAACCAACGTCGATCGAGCCCTAATAAGCACCATCGACAAAACAGGTCTCTGAAAAAGTGCGTAAAAATTAACGGGTTTTGACGTAAATGAGGAAAAGTTGTAAAGGGTCTATGCTATACCATAGAACAAAAAAGAAGCGCATAAAAAAAAAAGAAAAAAAGACAACACTCTTCATCTTAGAAGGGCAAAACTTACAGTAGTACAAATTAAACAGTGAACTGAAGCCAGAAGAGGAAATCTCCCAAATCAAATCTTAAATAAGAAATAATTCTCCACAATCACGAAAAACCCTCCTTATTAGAAAGGGAGAAAGAGACAGACTTTTTTATAATAATAACTCTAGGGTTTTGCTCTGCTTAGGTCTTCAAAATACGTCTTCTGTTTTTCCAACTTTCTCTTCTTTTTTCTTTTTAACTCTCAATATGGGGACTACATGTATGGGTTGCTTAGCTCTTGACTGTACCTTTCTAGAGAGAAGAGCAAAATTAGAGAGAGGAGAGACTGTGTCCTTGCGGACGTCAAATTGTATTCCATCCGATTGAATTTCCTTCTCTCTCTCTCTCTATCCACTCTAAGCTAAATCAAGTCAAATCCTATTCTCTCTATGTCAATTCTATGCACATGTATGTATATATATATATGTATATATGCATCTTTACATATATGAAGCATGCATGACATGTTAGTTTTGAACCAATGAGGTTCTGAGTTTTCTTATCCGCCCATGTTTTGATCCCAGGGGCATGCATGACTTAATTCATTTGGTTTTCCTAAATTGCCATCACCATTTTGTCCAAAAGACCATTGAGCCCCGGCCAAAAGACATGCCGAGGGGCTTCTGGACGTTTAGTCCTCTTTCTTATCTTTTTTTTTTTTT
>JANIPN010000006.1:23615443-23629894 GCA_027478595.1 Erythroxylum anguifugum
TGTAATTTTAATAAAATCCAAGGATATGAAAAATAAGATTTTTCATATAAAAGGAAAAATTAGAAAAATGGATGCTAACACTTCTTACAATTTTTTCTCTCAAATTTGATTTGAGTTTTCTTTGAATAAATCTGTGGATACCGTTAGAGGCCGGACGAGTGAACGACTTGTGGTTTGACAGATTAAAAGAAACAAAAATTGTAATTTGAAATCGCAACAGGTTAGTAGTTTTTATCAATTTCTTGTTTTATGTTTCTTAATAAATTCTGTTAAAGTTGATTATGTGGGAAAAAAATTTATAATATTTTCGATGCGCTTAGATTTGATTTTGCGTTTTTTTCCCAATAAAGAGTACTTTAAATATTTTGCCCCCACTTAAAAAAATTTCTAAATCCGACCCTGCTTTTAGAGATCAACAAACATCCATTCTCATCTATTAAGGAACTAAATTTATTTATTTTCTTCCTTAAAAGCAAGGATCTATAGAAAATTAACGAGTTCTTGTGTCTATCTTTCAACTATAAAATCCTAAATCTTTTCTTTGTCAGAGATAGGTTGATTCCATTCACTTGATTATTATGGAAGCTAGTTTTTCCTCTTCTTACAGATGTTCATTAGAAGAAGAGTCATATAGTACACACTGAATTTTCTCTAGTTTATCCGTAGCCTCTTTTACATCTTTATAAGTGTATGAACATTTCCTGCTATTTAGGCTCATTCTTAACTAGTTAAAGCTTCATCGTACAAAGGATTACAGTGCCTATCAAGGGTGCTCGAGGAATAGGAGTAGGCTTTCAAGTTTGGGGTTAGATTAGCCTACGAATCTACAGAGGCTGAAGGTGGCTAATGAAGGAAAGTTCTCAAAGGAAACAGATAACGGTTTTTACATTAAGCTAAAAGTAGGAAAAAAAACATAAAGGTAGATAGGAAGGGTAACAAAGTTAAAAAAGATACCAAAAAAAAGTAGGAAAACAAGGATGGAAGCTTCAATTAGAAGAGATTACCAAAGCCAAGAGCTCATAAAGAAGGAGAAGGGAAAGAACTACTTAGAGAGTAAAAGTAGAAGAACAAGGTAAGGAAAGCGTTTTAAAATAGTTAACTCTGAAAGCTAGATAAAGAAAAGGAACAGTATGAGAGCATAATGAGAAGAGCACCAGAAGGGAAATTAAAAAAATAGACAAAAAAAACGAGGAAAGAATAATAAAGAGAAGGAGAACGCATAAGTAAAATTAACTAAATGAAATAACAGGAAACAATAACTAAAAGGAAATCAGAGCTGAGATAAAAACAAGAAAATCAGAAGCCACCATACAGAATATGCAACATTTACAGTGAAGTTACAGCTTCTTTTACTAGCTAACTTTTTTAATGATTTTACTTGTAAATACACTATAAACTTGGTATATTTTCTTCTTTTCATACTAGTCTAACCTATTCGATATATAAATATGGATAGTCTCTTTTAATTTTATACATTATTAAAATATCACATGTCACATTTAATACAATCAAAGTTTGTAAAACCTTTATAAATAGGTTAAATTAAAACTTTGAAAAGGGTTAACAATGAGATTTATGTATTATAGGCAAATAGAAAAGATTAAAGTTATGTTTGTTAAAAATATTTCTATGTTTTTCATTTCTAAAATATTTTTATTTAAGCCCCAAATAACTGGTTCACTAATGTTTCTTTGAAAAGAAAATTGATTTATTTTTTATTACCAAACATTTATGCTTCTTTATTCATTTTAAATTAGTGAGTTGGCCAATAAATGTATGGCACGAGTTCAGACGGAGACAGAAGGCAAAGAGCAGCAGTAAAATGATAGCAACAAGCGAATACGCTTAATCCCACCCTCACTTTCCAAGATTGGAATGCCAAATTGCTATGTACTGACTCTGAAAACCCTCTCTCTGCCCCTAGTTTTTCCAGTGATGGGGGTGCTGTGCTAATGATCTATCAACTTAAATCATTCCCAATGATGATGCATGTAGCCCCACAAACCCTAAGAACCAACCCCAGATAAAGACCAGAACCCCCCTACTGCTAAAATCATTGGGGAAAAGGTAAAGGGATATAGGGGGAAGGGACCATGGAAGCGTCCTGCACATATCATGCGCAGTGGCAGCCCCTGTCCTATTCAGACAACTCCATGCTAATAAGGTCGGCCACTACAGATTATTATATCAGCACATAAATCACAAATACAAAAAGTAAGTAATAAACTGGCTCATAATGCTTTGGCATTTTAAAGGGTAGATGATCAAGGGAACGTGAATCATCCCCATTGATTGACACAAGCAAAGGTTTACATGGGAAAATTAGATTAGAGATGGAAAGAGACCAAAAACCTATTACGGATTTCGCATAATTTGACTGCAACAAAATTGATTGGTTCTTTCTTAGACTTTTTCACATTGGATATATTGTTTAAATTTCGTTTGTTTTAAGGGAAAAGCATCTTTTCTAATTTTATTTATTTTAAAAAATTATTATGATAATTATATCCAATCTCAATCTTTTTATAATTTGAACTTTTTTCTTCTTTAATTTTTCATTTTTAGAAATTATTATTTATCACATTAAAATTATGTTTTTGTATTCTCTGTACTGTTCGATGCCATTCTCTATTTTAAAAAAATGACATCGTATTAGTTGTGTAACATTCCATTACCTGCGGAAAGGTTAAAATAGTAAATATGAAATATTACTAAGAGATTGGAAATGCATTGCAACATCATATGGTATACACTTATATGTGAATATTGAACTTCTGCACATGAAAACAACTATACATGCATTTATGGATAATTTCGGGTATAATTGTTTATAAATATGGTTATATTGAGAATTGTGGTTTTTATTTATGGAAAACTGATTTGGAGAATGTATTTAGTGATTTAGAATTTCTGGTAAATTTTAGGAATAATTTCCAAAAGTGTTGATTTTTATTAGACTAGGAAAGATGCCAATCGATAAGTAAATTGATGTATGAAAAATAGAAATAGGAATAAATGATATTGGAAAATTTGAGACAAATTGGAGTAAAGTTGAATTGTGTTAAACCGTCTAGGATATGAATCTTGAAAACCTTCTAGAGTCTGTCATTAATGGGGTCTTGTAACCAACTCCGTCTAATTTCATTGCCTTGCTTAGATGCGTCTACTCCGTCTGATTACATTGCCTTGCTTAGACAAGTGTACTTCGTCTGCATCTTGCTTAGACACGTATACTTCGTCTAATCAGTTCAGACTAATCACTTTGTTTGATCATTTTAGACTAATTACTCCATCTGATCAATTCAGACTAATCATTTCGTCTGAGATGATCCATCTGTGAATTAAGCACTTCGTCTGAGACGATCCATCTGTGACTTAGGCACTTCTTTACGACAATTATTGAAGATGAAGGCTTCTAAGTGGGGAACGATTCTTAGACGATAGCTAAATCTCAAGTGTTACACGCAACGTTTAAGACTCTTAGATGCTACCTGAATCGCAAGATGTGGTACGTAGTGTTTAAGACTCTTAAACGCTAGCTGAATCGTAAGGTGTGGTACACAACGTTTAAGACTCTTAGACGCTAGCTGAATCGCAAAGTGTAGTACGCATAGTTTAAGAATCTTAGATGCTAGCTGAATCGCAAGATGTTATACGCAACGTTTAAGACTCTTAGATGCTAGCTGAATCGCAAGATGTTATACGCAGCATTTAAAACTCTTAGACGCTAACTAAATCGCAAGGTGTTATACGCAGCATTTAAGACTCTTAGACACTAGCTGAATCGCAAGGTGTTATACGCAGCGTTTAAGAATAAGGTTATAGAAGCATAGTATGTACGCGAGCGTAGGGACTTTTTGACGTAGCCATTTCTTCAAAACTATCTTCTGCAAACTTTTTCATTCAAGGACTTTGGATACACCAAAACCTTCACTAGAGTTGTATATTGCTTTCATCTACTTTTTACTACTCCAACTTCGTTATCTATTTCTTTTGCCTCAAGAAAAACCTAATTTAAATCACCTTCAAGATGATGTCCGTGGGTGCATAAGAATTAGGGTTTCTTGGAGTTTTTTTTTTAATATTTTAGAGTTTTATCAAGTAAGTATCTTGTTAATCCTTATGAGTTGTAGGTATATGAGATAAATTTGGTGAGTTAATTGTCATTGAACTGAAAAAGATTGATTGAAGGAAAGTGAGAAAATCTGTTGGAATAGTATGAACAATTATGATTCACTGAACATGTTTGGGTATTTCAGTTATATCTTATTTTGTAGTCATCCAAATGAGATGATTTATGATTTGAACTACATGAAGAATTCGAATTTTTATACTGTCTTTAAGACTTTCAATTTCTGGATGAAAGTTGAATAAGGTATACTGTTTTAGTATGAGAACAGTTCAAAAATGTTGGGTATAACTTTCAAATTACTGAATCAAATTGAATGATTTTGGTGTCATTAAAACTTAAGAGATAGGAGAACAATTTTCTAGAAGATAGTATTGCCAAATAACTTCATTTTCATTTTTTGATTGAACGTGAACAGTAGACCCGAAAGTGTGTCTTGGAAAAATCTGAAAGTGACCCAATGAGAAATGACTTGTGATTTTAATGGTTTTATTGAGCTGTAAACCTAAGTACAAATTATACTTAGGTGGGTTTTGAAATATGATTGATAATGTGACGAGAATAATGGAAAGATACCAGAGTGTCATTTAGCATGCATTGTACATATTCCATATTTGTGCAAATTTATTAATGTGTGTGTGCAATGTGTATATTACATAATTTGGATGTGCAGGATAAACGTCTGCATTCAGACGTTTCTAGAATTGGAAGCAAATGCTAATCTGGAGCGTACTGTGAGTCGACCTAAATGTCTCATTCACTATTTGCTATGTTTTAAATTTCTAGTTTGAATTGCTATTGGAATAAAATGTAATTGTTCTGATTCTAGACACTGAATGTCTAAAGAGTTTGATAAATGCATGAATAATAATAGAAGTGCTCCTTGTATGTGCTGTAGACTAAATATATGATTTCATAACTTGATTGTTAAATGCCGGACCCAGTTTTGAAGAAAAATGTGAACATGCATGTTAATGAAAAAGTGATATTCAAATTAAATGTTGAATGCTGGACTAAGGTCCAATGACATGTGTAAAATGGAAATATGTGACCAATTGAGCATATGATATGTGATGCATTCCATGACATGAATGTATGAAATATAAAGGCAATTGTGACCGAAGTAGCCACCAAAGAAGAGCTTAAAGCTCATATTGTGAAAAAGAGTTGAAAGCTCAGAAAGTGTATAAGAGCCAAAGGCTCACTATGTAAATGAGCCCAATATCCCCAACAGATACGAGACAGTTATCAATGAGCTCGGTATCCATAATGGATACGGGGCAGTTAGGCACGCGGTCACAATAAAGTAACAAATTGAAAGTGAGTCTCATATGCACTGCATATGCATGATATAAATGACTATAATGTTGAATGTAAAATGTGAAATGATTGATCAAGTGTATGTGATTCAATATGATTATTAAATAAATGATGTGAATTATGTGTTATGTGATTGAGTGAGCCATCGATGATGGTCACTCACTGAGTTCGCAAAACTCACCCAAAATTTGCAATTATTTTTCAGGCTCTAAAGAGTACCCTGTTAGGCTAATGAGAGTATAGACACTGCATTCAAGTAAAAGATAAAGGTCGAGATCAGATTGCGTCTGCATTTATATTTTCTTATTTTTGTGTAAATTTGTATATTCTGCAATTTCTGTACAACATATATTCAAATATTTCTGCGTGTAATAACTAGTGAAATTTGGAAATGTTTTGTAAAAGAGATTGATCAAAGTGCAATGAAAATTGTGATTTCGACATTTATAAAATAAAAGTTTGGGCCCGATTTAATTACTGAATTCCGCATATACATATATTATTTTTAAAAAAAAATTGTATTGAGGTTTCAATGAGTTTTGACTGTTCTAACATGTCGCCCTTGTAGGATTCGCACTCGAACATCACTCAGAATGTCGGGCACGTGTCTTGCAAGGGTGAGGTGGTATAAGTTCTATAAGCATTATGTAGTATAACATTTACCTTCGTTTCAATTAAAAAAAACATTTACCTTAATTGTGTCACGTAACACAAGTAATACGACTCATTTCACCATTTTTTTGGTTAAATTTTTTAGTAAGGAATGATCTCAAGTGTATGGGTAATACAAAAATATAACTTCATGGAGGTAAATAATAGCCCTTAAAAATTAAATACTAAAGTAAAAAAGTCCTAGCTAGAAAAGTTTGGTGTAATTAATCCTATGATTATTATAAACTATTTAAAATATATTTCATATTAAAAATTCTAACATTATTTTCTAATAAATAAGTTATTTTTTAATAAAAATGACTATGAAAATGTTTATATAGTTGTCTTATCTCGATTATACCATAACTCATATCGAGTTCAACTTATTCATTTCATAATATGAAAGAAGTTGGTGCTATAAGAAATCATATGATAGGCTTTGTCAAAATAATTTGACAAACATTTAATAAAAGTCTCTTTTCCAAATTTTGATATTAAAATGTATTTTAAAAATAATTTAAAATGAGTGAAATTAAAAAGGATGTTCTTATATTTGATCCTTTTAGAAATTAGGGTAAAAGACGTCAAATTTTCTTATGGTTTCATTTTCTTTTGTTAAACTCCATATGTTTTAAAAATTTCGTTAGAAGCCATCATAAACTTCTAGCATAGCCCATTTTATTAAATATCATTGTTACTCTTTTGATAAAAGCTACTTATGGGCTCTTTTTACCACTTGGAGATGTCACGTAGGCCATTTGAAGCCACAACTCATAGATGAACTAAATTGCTTACCATATACTTGACCTATTTCCATATACCCACCACTTGAATATCCGAGTTTTATCCAGAGACACGAATCAAATTATTTTTAAGCTTAAATCCAAATCATTTGATTCCCATTGACTATTTGTTATTTTTTTATATAAAATTTTGGTTATGTGGATTGTTTTTTAAGGAATATGGTTGTAATTACAATTTGTGAAATTTGTTATTGTGTTCATATATGATTGGAGTTTTTCTTAATTAATGATTATTAGGATGTACCTACAAATTATGTTTAAACTTGAAAGTTCACTTACAAGTTTAGGGTTTACAACTTTCTAAAACTTTAAGACTTTTGAGAGTAAAATATTCCATTCAATTCACTTTCTAAATTATTAATTATAAATAACTTGAGGTTAGTAGAACTTCACCCATTTATCTCTTTAACTTTCTCCATCTTTTCTCTAAGAGAGCTTTAGGAGCCTTCAGGTATGACTTGCCTAGTTTTTGATTGCTTCCATCCATTTCATTCCATCATTCACCTTCCATTTTTAAAGTTTTAGTTACCTCTCTATGTCTTTGATATTCTTAATATTCCTCAATCGGGCTATGGTGATGAAGAATGGATGACAATTTTCATGTAGAGCTATGCCAACTTATTAAGCCTTATGATGTCAAATCATTCTCTTGTGTTAATTTAAAACATATGTTACAAAGGTACAAGGTATTTCCATTCAGGTTTAACAATTTCCTAGCCAAGGTTGATGGATTCGTGGAGGCAATTTAGAGGAGCTTATCAAAGTAAGTGTAGGGTTACTTAGCTTATACGTGTGTCATGAAATTGAAATTCATTAAAGAGGAATTAAAAAACTAAGTAATTCAAGCAAGGCAGAAACTTATAAGGAGATATTTAACACCAAAAACCATCTAAAAGAGGTTTAAGAAGAAGTTTATAAAAATCCTAGTGTCCCTGCATAGCTAATTAAGGAGAAAGAGGTTTTGCTCTCTTATAAAAAAGTAGCAGGGAATTATAGTTTGATGATAAAGCTGAAAGCTAGGGTATTTGGGGATCAAAAAGGGTGATAAAAACATTAAATATTTCGACAAGTCTATCAATTACAAAACAAATCAATTGTATATACTCATTAGGGAGAGGGAGTGAGGATGTAGCTATAACTAATGAGGAGTTAAAGAAAGAAACATTTGAATATTTCAAGAATTCCTTAAGGAATGATTATTCTATAAGTTCCATTATTCAAATACTTAAGTCTTTCAGCATTAACAAAATTTCTGGCAGATGAATTATAACTGCTATGTAAACCCTTTAATGAGAGGGATGTTGAGGAAGTGGTGTTTGAGACGAATCCAGAGAAATCCTAGACTCTAGATGGTCTTAATAGATGCTTTTATTAAAAGGCTTGGCCTTTAATCAGAGATATGGAAACTAATGTTGTCCTAGAGTGTTTTGACTAAGGTGTTCTTCTTAAGGAAATAAACAAGATTTTTATGTATTTAGTTCCCAAAACCCTAAATCTGAATTTTCTTAATAAGTTTATATCAATTTTATATTGTTATTTCCTCTATATGATCATTTCTAAATTATTGACAATCAAGTTAAATTTGTTACTAAAGTCTATATGACTCATAAGGAGCTTTCCTAGAGAATAGGTTCATAGGTGACAATGTGTTGATTGCTTAGGAGCTACTTAAAGGATATGCAAAGAAGAATCCCACTAAGAATTATACAATAAAAGTGCATTTCTATAAGGCTTCTGACTCCATTAGCTAACAATCTCTTAGAGGCCTTTGAATTCCCAAGAGTTTTTAGGAATTGGATCAAAATGTGCAATGAAACTACATCCTTCAGTGTGTTAGTAAATAGGGAACTGATTTTAATCTCCAAATGTGGTAAGAGGCTTTGACAAGGGGATCAATTATTTCCTTACTTATTCATCTTATGCATGGAGGCCTTCATAAGGTTAATAAGAACAATATTGCCATGGACTATAGCTTTAAATATCATGGAAAACGTAAGAAATTAGAGTTGTTTTACCTATCATTTACTGACGATCTTCTTATTCTATCCAAAGCACATGACCAATCAGTAGCAATCTAATGTCTTCTTTCCATACCTTCAAGGCATTGCCTGGTTTGAAGATTAACTTCCATAAAAGTCAGATGTTTATATCTATTAATATTTAATAGAGAGCTAGTTAGTTGTTGAGTATTACTGGAATAAAGGTTAAATAGGCTCTAATGACTTACCTTAGACTGATAATATCAATAAGGAAGTTGCTTTATAAGGATTGTATCCTATTGCTAAAAAAGTTTAGAAAAGGATGGAAAATTGGACTATCTTACGCTAGGAGGGCAATGCTGATTAAGTATGTTTTGAACTCCTTGCATGTTTATTGAACCTCACACCTATTCCTTGCCACGGAACTTAAAAAGACTATTGAAAGAGTAATGGAGAGATTTTTATGCATTGGTGCTCAAGGTAGGAAATATAGTGCTAAAGTGGCCTAGAATGAGTTTTTTAAACCAAGAGAGGAATTTGGTTTTGGTATTAATCCAATTGACTTCTATAACAAGGTTTTTATGGCGAAAAGGCTATAGAGACTAATGTGAATAAAAAATCCAAATAGGACAAGAAGGTACACTCTTATATCCTAAAAGTGTTTGTGAATATAAAACTAGGCCTTCTGATTCATATTTCATGATATATCTGTTCATATTAACAAGAGATATAGATGGTAGCATTAAGTGCAAAGTAGGAAATATGGAATTGGCCTCATTTTATTATTTCAACAATTGGAATGGCAAGGGTCTATTGATTAACTCTCAAATTATGGATTTAATTATAAAGACCCTATCAAATCTAAGGTTAAAATGTCGACCAATGGCATAATATTCCCACTGAAATTGACCATGTATTACCCAAGGTGTAGACCTGCTCTTGAAAAAATGGATCACTATATTTAGCTTAAACACCCCTTGGGTGTATTCAATAAATGACTCTTGTAAAGAGTTATTAAGAATAAAGGGGAACAAAATAAAAGCATCAAGGGTGATCTAGAAAAATAATTTGCCACCAAAAGTTACCTTTTTCTATCAAAAGTGGTAAAGAAAAAGATAAAAATGATGAATAGGCTATATTATAGTAATATGGTGAATAGATGTTTCTTAGAGCATCTAGAAACTAAGAACCATATGTTCTTCGAATCTAAGATCTCTAAGAAAGTTTGGGAAGGCATAATATAGAGATGTCTAATTAATAATTATAAGACGAACCATTTGGAAGTACTAAACTTCATGTTGAAAGACAGAATCAAAACCAAAAAGGACAAAATAGCCCTAATAATAGCTATGGGATGTACAACTTTTGGAGTGAAAGGAATGGAAGGTATTTTAAAGCCTACATAAAAGTCGAAGAATAGGTATTGAAGGAGACGGAGTTATGGATAAAAGAAATAATATTCAACAACTGGGAAACTAGAAAATGCAGTACAAGAATGGTTGATAATTGGAATATAAATGTGGAAATATATCTGAACCTTTAGATATGTAAAAGCTAGGAAATCACTAAGTGAAATGATAGTTTCTTAAACCATTTGTTTTTTTAGTGTTTCAATAGTGGCTCAACTCCCCTAAGTTGACATAGTCTTAGTTATTTTGTACTTTGTACTTTGTACTTTATACTACAAATTTTATTATTAATGACGATTATTTTAATTCTTTGAAAAAATTAAAATTTTAATTACAAAGCATTAACAAACTTTACCATCACTATTACTAAAATAACAACTTATTTATAAACATATTAACAAATAGAGATCTAATTTTGGCGTGGAAGCATATTCAAGTTGCTACCTGTTTTTTTTTTAACTTTACAAGTACTCTCAAGATGAGATTTTATAAACAAAGTAGTCTTCCAAGCTACTTAAGCATTCCAAAATTTTACAAACACACTACTAACAATTGCTCCATATGTCAACACAGTTTGAATCTAAAGATATCTTGTCATAAAAGGTGTTTATATGAAGTCTAATGGAATTTACTAGCTCTTTAGTGAATTTCTCATAGCTTCTTTCCTTGGTGCAGAAAATGCGCCTATTTCTTTCATTCCAAATATATAGGTCTAGATAAAATAAGGTGATATAATAACACCATTTGAAATCTCTCTTAATATGTACGTATTACTTTGGAGGATTGCTGATGGCACATTTATGAAGAACAAGTTTCCATATTTCTAGCTCCATTCGAAGATTAGATGTGAGTTGCTCTACAATTGATTTCTGCAAAGGCCAATTTGTCAAGTAGTTAAACTTGTTTAATTTGTCAATGGTGGGTAATCTATACATTACAGCTCTCCATAATGTTGTAGTAGCTATAGAAAGATTATATTTACACCAAACCAACTTATACCATGAAACACATATGAGGTTTTTCTGAAACAATTTTATGCATGATGTATTGCTGAAGCTACAATTAGCAGTTAGGAACCACCAGTTTTTTGTGCACATATTTTCATTTAGCACAACCCTATTGATCTCCATCTATATATTTCTAACATTTATTCTTAAGAGGATCTCATCCTATAGTGAGCATAAATAAATTCTACTCTAATGGCTTTCATCCAATTGATTGGTTAAAGTTATGAGAGGTGGTAGTAGTTAGTTAAAATTATGACCTAATTGAGTAATCAAAGTTATTATGACCTAATTGAGTAATCAAAGTTATTCATAACAAGGTATTTACCTTTATATAAAATGATTGAGATGAAGTTTCAACCAAGTCAACCATGCTTGTTAAAAAAATTAATAAATTTATTGATAAATTTCGTTTGATGTATGCAAATTAAAACCTTATTTAAGTAGTAAAGTTATTAACCAAATTTAGTATAGTAAAAATAAGGATTTATACCACAAGAAAAGTTACATTAAATACAAAAGTTTATTTGTGATAAACTGAAATTCAATCGAATGTAGCATATTCTTACTAAAAACATTATATAAATTATCAAGACTCAAATTGTAATATTAAATTAGGGCAACCTTTTAACAATCAGGAACAAATAATTGATCTATCTAGTTTTAAATTCAAGTTTACAAAACAAGATTTTGAACTTCATTTTGTTGCAAATTAATTCATTAATTGATCTTTATGCTTAATGTGTGGAAAACCTAACAATTCTAACATATTTAAGAAAGAAACTTAACCTGATTGCACACCAAGGTAGATGGATACACTGACAAATTCAGATTTATGTGTTCTGTCTTTTTAGCCTTGGAAAATAACCTTGAAGCACTAAGAAACCAGCTTATGACCCATTTTGGAGGATCTAGCAATTAATATGCTAGTGCTGGAAATTTATTTTCTTCAACATTTATTTTCTCCAACATATAATGCTGGAATTTCCATGGCGACGTCAATTTGTGTAGGTTTGGAATTTCAATCTCAATTTTTAGTTTCACTCCTCTCTAATGACCGAATTACCTTCTAATCACCTCCCCGCATCTATTTAGACATAGCCCAAGTTGTTTTGCAATTTTAGATGAGTTGATAAAAACAAAATATATTCTTTTCACAAATCTGAATTTCCTGGAAAAAGAGTTTTGCAGCAAATGTGAAATCATCCTTAAAAGTGCGTCTCTAGCTTTGTTACCTATAAAACGCAAGTTTAAATCTTCACTTAGATGCATGTAGATGTTAGCAAGTGACAGAGCAACTCAGAACTCAAACAATGGAAACAAAAAAAGGCCTGCAATATAAAACTAGCAACCAATTATGCATAATTCAGCTCTCTTGCGTATTCTAGAGTTTATTTAGGCCAAAAACCATGATCTCATTTATTCAGCCACATACTTATTGTTTGATGATTCAAATGCTAGTAAATTAGGTTATAGCTTACACATCTACTTAGAATAATCATCGAACAACGAAAGTTGAAAATTGCAGCTTTTAGGTTTAACTCAGCAGCTACAATAGTCAAATTAAGCAGGCATTTCAGCTTTTAAATTGCTTCCTAAACGCATTCCAATATAATTAAATGGTTCACAGCGTAAGTAATCCTGAAGATAAATCATGTCATAGGCAAAGTCAGTGATAGTCCTACACAGCTTCAACTCAGAGTGTAGAGATTTTTTTAGCTTATAAAACTGACTTCGGGTGATTCTGTGAGCACTTAAACATCTAATTTACTTAAGAAACATCTAATTTCCTTAAGAAACTTAACCTGGGCAATTGAAGTTCAGATCTTTCCATCAAATGTTGGTTTGTATTTTTGGGTGTGAAGCTCATTTCATGCCTTGTTACTTTACTTAATTATCAATCTATACTATTATTGAAGTTAAACAAAGATTAACAAGTAAATGCAATGTACTTAATGGAGATACGGAGCTGACAGAACAAATAAAATCTTAGATCAGTGCATGAAATCAAATTTCAACTTGGTTCTGGGTACTTTATCCTGATTTACTTTATTTTATCTAAGAAAATTTACTCCACAAGTTTACATAAACAAATGAAGTACCTCGTTGACTAATGGTTCAAACTCAACTCAAAATCGGAAGTCAAGAATGCAAAATCGATTATCATTCATCCAGCACCTACAGTTCAGCTAACCACCACGGAAAAGAGTTACTCCAATTCAATAAGGGGTAAAGATGATCTTTAAATTGAACTAAATTAATCTAGATATTAACAAAACAACACCTATATCTAATCTAATCTAATCTACTCTAATATCTAAAAATGAACAGGCAGTGTGTTGATTTCTATTCATATATTTCGACAATCCCAGTTACTTATCAGGCTAATTGTACAAAACTCACCATTTATCTTCTACCTATCTCCCTTGACTAGCTAAAATCGAACCAGCTCAATCCTAGACTCATAAACACGTTATTCACTAACAGACATCATTAGCCCTTGGACATTCATCCTAAGAACAAATAATTTCCAGATCAGGCAATTCCCCAATTAGGCTCAGCCATTTGATTGACCAAAATCCCAAATAGTTGCTAGTTGCTACTAATTTCATCAATTCACTAGCAATTATGGACTAATGACTCGAAGACAGCGGTGACTCACATTCAAATATGCAAGGATGTCTCCAATCATATGAAGACATAAATAAGGAATCAAGGAATTTATACATTGCTGAACGCCAAACTCACTCGGTAATGAAAGATATAATTGAAAGAATTGTCTCAAACAATCAAACTTGTATTCCCAAACTGAAATTAATCATTTTAAAGTAGTTGAAGCATAGGAATCTAGAACAAAGAGGTTTAGGGGTAAGAGACTCATTCAACCATCTTAGACTTTGCTAATTTCGGACACTGCTATATCCCGTCTAACACTCCCACGCCTCCTTGTGCTAACCCCGTTGCTTAATAGCTCTTCACGAACAGTGAGGGTCCTCGGGAACTCTCAACGTCTGCGCCTTTTGCATACATTGCTTACTAAATTTTTTTGTTGCTCTTCTTAGTTTTTTTTTTTTCACGAAGCCAAGCAAACACCATTAACCCAAATTAATTAGAACAAAACCCTAAATAAAAGCAAAATCATGAAGTTTATGAGGG
>JANIPN010000006.1:23675768-23688191 GCA_027478595.1 Erythroxylum anguifugum
AACACACGCCGCAGTATAACCTGCAAACACCTTCGGGTGGGGTGTGGGGTGTGGGGTCCAACAGATAATTTCATGTATAATTGAATTTTGATGTGATATTATTGAAAACTGTGAATTTGTTGTATTGAAAATTTAATTGGTGCGAGTATTTGTTAATTTTGAATTTTGGTGAATTTTAGGAATAATTTCGGAAAAGGTTGAATATTATTATACTATGAAAAATGCCGCTTGACGAGTAAATTGGTGAATGGAAAATAGAAATAAGAAACCAAATGATATTGGAGACTTTTGAAAATGATCTTTGAAAATTTGGAGATGATTTTAGAATTTGTGAGTTATTGATGTTGAAAATTTTGGTGATAATTGTAAAAAAAAGATGGAAGTTAATGGAACTAATCCAATAGGAACTGGTTAGTTGGGAAACTAACTAAGACCTTAGGAATAGGACAAGATTCCAAGTCTAAAGTTAAGATTTTCTTAACTTTGAAAGACTAAGTATAGAATACTATTATCTTCATCTTCTTCGTAGCTTTCTTCTTCAAGTTCCTTCATTTACACAGAATTTTTCATCAAATCTTCACCAAAGAAAAACCTTGTTTTTATCTACTTTTATCTACTCCTAACTTCAGTTTTCTTCCTTTTGCCTCAAGAAAAACCGAAACTTGCCCAGCTTCCATAATGATATACATGAGTTGCAAAGAGATTAAGGCTTCTTGATATTTCAACGAAGTTGGAGATTTAACAAGTAAGTATTGAGTAAATCTATATGGGTTGGGAATATATGTATTAAATTTGGTGAATTAGTTGATATTTCATATTCATGAGAAGAATATACATTTTTCATGTTCGTTGTGAAAATAGGATGTAAAATTTGATTTGTTGATTTTTTGGTTTTGATGAGTGATATGTCATAAGAAGTGGTAGAAATGATTTTTGGAGTTGAATGATCTTAGAAAATATGTATAATTAGGAACAGAAAAAAATTTGGAGAAAAGAACAAGTAAATGCTCTGTTATGTTGTTTCTTGACTGTATACGTGAGTTTTGAGTAATTTTAGAGATGAACAAAAGAATTAATTTTAGAATTAAGAGATAGGTGTGTGATGATGTTTGAAGATGAGAAACATTGTTTAAAATGAAAGTTAAGGAGAAAAATTGAGAATGTACAAAAAGTTGAAGTGTAGAAAAATGAAGAGATGGAGAAAAACAAAAATGAAAAAAAGGTGAAGGTGATATGCGTGGATGGATTTTTTTGTTTTGATGATTTTATTTCAAACTTGGATTTTGGATTTTTGTTTATGAATGTTGAGTATAATAAGAGCCGAAAGTGAAAAGAAAATGGAAGTAAAATCAAATTAGAAATGTTAGATAGAGAAAAAGACGACTACCTGGGTTTGTTTTTGTGCTGATTTTTCTGACAAGTGGTTTTGAATGCGATTGCATTTTCTGGATTTGTTGTTGATTTTTTATAACCACAAAAAAAAGACAATCACTTGACTGCGGTGTTGCTTGGTGGTGCTGGCAATTGCACTGAACCTTAGATCCGTCCCTCTTAGAATGGCTGTCAGGACTGAAATTAGAGGTTGGCGACGAGATCTCTTACGAACTGCGCCCTTCTTCACCGTAAGCTTCATAGATCTGCCGCTTCTGGGTATTGCTGAGCACGTCCTATACTTGCGCGATTTGCTTGAGGCTTATACCCGCAGTTCCGTTGGAGGAGACCTGGGATATCGTCCATCAATTGATCTGCAGTGGGTTATAAGACCTGAAGTGGGTACGAAGCGTACGTGAGACTTAACAATGGGGAAATAAGCGGCTTCTCACAAATGACTACCGTTGCCGATGCTTGTCAGCCGCCGCCGGCGGGCATTAGGGTGGACGACGCCACGAAAAAAGTCAAAAATAAAGACACAAATTCTTTTGGTGGCGATGATATCATGAAGGAGGCGGCTGTCGTCTCCCCTGTTGTTTCTTTCAGGGAAAAGCTTTTGGGCCAGGGCTCGACTCCTCCTGCTGCCTTCCCTCTGGAGGTGGAGGATGAGATTTCTATTGGAGAAGAAGATTACATAGCCACGGTCGAGAATGGGGTTCCATCTATTACCTTCTCGGACCAGATCAATGGTCTCCTTGATAAGCGAATGGAATTATGTGTGATCATTAAGCTCTTGGGCAGACAGATCACTTACAATGTTTTATCGCATAAGTTGGATGGCTTATGGAGGACTAAGCGGCCTTTTCATCTGTCCACTCTCGAGAACGACTATTATATGGAGAAATTCCAATTAAAGGAGGACTATGTTATGGCTCTGTCCGAAGGCCCATGGTTAGTTTTCGGACAATGTCTGACGGTTCAGCCGTGGACCCCAACCTTTGATACAATTGAGCCATATCCAATGGATGTTTCAACATGGATTCGACTCCCGGGCTTGTCGTCACGGCTGTACGTTCACGATGCTCTTACGGTGATCGGTAAACAAGTGGGGAAGGTTATTCGAGTGGATTTCAATGTGGAAGTGGCCACCAAAACTCGGTTTGCTCGTATTGCGGTCTGCGTTGACTTACGGAACCCGTTACCATCCAAAATCAAAATCAATGGCCGGTTTCAACGAATTGAATAGGATTCGCTGCCATTTTTATATTTTAAATGCGGTAAGTATAGTCATTTTAAAGATAATTGTCCGCGTAACAACGTTGGTGTTGTGCAGGGAGCCGTGCAGGTAGATAAAGGCAAGAGTCTGATGCCGGAGACTCAGGCGACACTGGAGGAGCTGGTCAAACAGGTCGAGACAGAGGAATACGGGTTATGGATGGTGGTCAATCGTAAACCCCGGGTGATTCCCAAGACGGGAAATAATCAGACAAGTGCTGCTATAGGGGCGACCTTTAAGGGTTCCAGATTTGATCTCCTAGTTGGTCAAGTAGAGACTGAGTTGGTGATGGATACTTTAGGCAAGGCTTCTGCTCCCAGTGATTCTTCTCCACCAGCTCCTCGTGTTACTCATAGAAGGCCGGCTCCGACTGGGTCCACGAGCAATCTTAAAAGCAAACAGATTGCAACAGAGCCGGTCTCCGAGACCCAAAAGCAAGCCAATACTGTTGGCAGTATAAGGAAAAACCCGACAGTTATAGTTTTTAAGATGGTGGCCAACGAGGTGGCCCAGATAACAAATACGATGCAACCCAGTCCAGTGGGCTCGGTCTCTGCGCCCGAGATGCCTATGGAAATGGAGGCACAGTTCCATGATATTCCTATCTTTATCTCGGATCGGGACACTGATGATCAGCGAGGGGTGATCATTGGCGAAAGGTTTAGGGAACTTATTTCTAAGACTCAATTTCAAGCTCGCAAGATGGGGTTGTCTTTGGATCCGAAGCAAAACTCAGTTGTTAGAATGGAAGCCACCTGCCCTCCTAACGAGGTGCCGCTACCTCATTCTAACCAGAAGTGGCCTAAAAAGGCCAAATCGGCAGTCACTGTCTCGCCGTTCCATTCCCAGGTTGTGAAGCGTGGTCGGCCAAAGGTTGTCCGCACAGTTCCTCCAGTGCAACAGGCCGTGGGAGACGCTGAGTCGTCTGCGGCTTCTGCGTGTGTCTTAGAGGCCGTTGCAGCTATGGTTTGCACTGTAGATAATTTGCAAATTGAGATGTCGGCCTCTTCGGGCTCGGGTACTGCTTCGGAGCAGACTAGGGTTTTGCTTGAACAACCGCAATGATCACAGTGCCACTACACAGGTGTTTTGCTCCTTTTCTTGTCTGTTTTATAATGTTTTAGATGGACTTTACAACTTTTGTTTGGAATTGTCAAGGCTGTGGCAATTCAAAATTTCACCGTTTTCTTTCTGAGTATAGGCGAGAGCATCACATGAACCTTGTTGCGCTTCTGGAAACAAGGATCAGTGGTAAGATTGCAGACTCGGTTGTTGTGAAATTGGGCTATCCATACTCGCATCGGGTTGAAGCTAACGGTTTTGCAGGAGGCATATGGCTTCTTTGGGATGATTATATTTCTGTCGATATTATTTTTAATCACTCTCAATTTATCCATACTCGTGTCATACCAGTTAATGCTTCTTCTTTTTGCTTTATTACGTTTGTTTATGGTAGTCCGCAGATTCAGGGTCGTAAGCAGCTTTGGGAAGATCTGAGTTTGATGGCTGATTTCGTTCAGGGACCTTGGATGCTTACTGGAGATTTCAACTCTATTCTTTTCGCGAATGAGAGGCAAAAGGGGGCTAATAGGACTCCGAGGGGGTGCCGTATGTTCCATGAGTTTATGTTTGAGAAGGGTCTTCAGGATATTGGGTTTCATGGGTCGAAATTTACCTAGTGTCGGAGTTCCCTTTTCCAAAGGTTGGGCAGAGCTGTGGTTAATGGTGATTGGGAGATTTCTTTTCCAAATACGAGCGTTACCCACCTTGAGCGTCTCAAGTCTGATCACCGTCCTCTTCTTATTTCTTTTGGTGGGCCGAAATCTCGTCCGAGCGATCATCCATTCCGTTTCTTCTCTGGGTGGCTCGAGCATGAATCTTTTGCTGGTCTTGTACAGGATAAGTGGGATGACAAGCTCCCAATTGCTCATACTGTCTATCACTTTATAGAGGCTGTTAAAGCTTGGAATACGGCTGTGTTTGGGAATCTTATTGTACGGAAACGAAAACACATTGGCCGAATTCGTGGGGTGCAGAAGGCTTTAGAAAGGCGTCATAACCCGAGACTGGTTCAGCTGGAGATTGACCTTCAGGCGGAGTTGGAGGAGGTCTTAGATAATGAAGAGATCCTTTGGCGCCAGAAATCTCGTTGTGAGTGGCTTGCGGATGGGGACAGGAATACGAAGTATTATCATAGTCGAACTATGGCTAGGCGTAGGCGAAATACAATTCGCGCGCTTAGACTTCAGGACAACAGTTGGTGCTATGATGATGAGCTGTTGAAACAAGAGGCTATTGCCTTCTTCAGCAATCTGTATACCGTGGAAGGTCAACCTCCAGGTCCGTTTCCTGACATGGGGTATTTTCCGAGTATCAGTAGGCCAGATCTTGAGAGGCTTCAATGGCAGGTTACAGATGATGAGATTAAGTCGGCTCTCCTAGATATGTATCCGCTTAAAGCTCCGGGGGTGGATGGGCTCAATGCCCAATTCTATCAACGACATTGGCAGCTTGTGGGCTCTTCTATTTGCTCTATGGTGCGTGGGGTGTTTAGTGGTCAAAATCTTGATCCGGTGCTCAATCGTACTCTTCTGGTTCTTATTCCGAAGACCCAGGGGCCGGAGCAATTGTCCCAATTTCGCCCGATCAATCTTTGCTCGGTGCTGTATAAACTTGTGACCAAGACTATTGCGAACAGGTTGAAGAGTATCATGCCTGATCTTATTGCCCCAAATCAAGTTAGTTTCGTGGCGGGGAGAAGTATTAATGATAACATAATCGTGGCCCAAGAGGTTATTCATTCTATGAAAGGCTTCTAGGGTCGATCGGGGTGGATGGCCATCAAGGTCGATCTCGAGAAGGCTTACGATCGAGTCAGATGGGATTTCTTGGAGGATACTCTTATCGATGCTGGGCTTCCCTCGAATCTTATCAGTATCATTATGACCTGTGTCTCGATTTCTTCTATGCAAGTTTTATGGAACGGGAGGGGGGTGACGGATGCGTTCAAGCCTACTCGTGGCATCAGACAAGGGTGTCCGCTTTCTCCTTACCTTTTTGTTATGGGGATGGAACGGTTGGGACATTTGATCACATGTTGTTGCGAACAATTGTTGGAAGCCTATCAGACTTGCACAGGGTGGTCCTTCTATCTCTCATCTCTTTTTTGCCGATGATCTTGTCTTATTCTGCAAGGCGGATATGAATCAAGCTAAGGTGGTGAAAGATATCTTGGATAAGTTCAGTTTCTTCTCTGGCCAAAAGATTAATGCTCGCAAGACTCAGATCTTTTTCTCCAAGAACACTCTGGATTCCACTGCCACCAATCTCCAACGTTGTTTGGGGTTCAATAGAGTTGAGGATTTGGGGAAGTACCTTGGTGTTCTGCTCTTCCATCATCGGGTCACCACAAGTACTTATCAGTTTTTGATTGATAAAGTGAAGGATCGCTTGAACGGATGGAATGCTCAACGTCTCTCTTCGGCTGGTCGTGTCACTCTTGCTAAATCAGTTCTGCTGGTGATTCCAACTTACTTCATGCAAACTGCTATGATTCCCATGGGAGTTTGAAAGGAGATTGAGAAACATGTTCGCCGCTTTATCTGGGGTTCCACGGAGAATTCGTGAAAAATGGCCCTTGTTAAATGGGATGATATTTATCAACCCTTTCTCAACGGCGGATTGGGGTTGCGCAAATTGCACCATCAAAATAAATGTTTTATGTTGAAACTTGGTTTTCAGATCCTTACTAATCCTACTGCTTTTTGGGTGCAGGTTCTCCGAAGTAAGTATAGGGTTGGTGATGGCATTCCGGATACCATTAATCGGCATAATTGCTCTTTTGTTTGGACTTCACTTACAAAGGTTTGGGAAGAACTAAAAGAGAGTGTATGCTGGAAAGTTGGGAATGGCCAGAATATTCGGTTTTGGCATGATTGTTGGATTCTACAGCTCGGTCCTTTAATTCATTTTTGTACTAACCCAACTGTTATTGATAATGATGCACGTCTTTGTGCAATGGTTGATGAGTATGGCAGGTGAGATTGGTCTCAATTCGGCAGCTACGTGAACGATACGGTGGCCATGCACATCGTTGCAATGAAACCGCCTGCTCCTCATGATAATGCGGATGGATACATGTGGCGTTGGTCAAAGAAGGGCGACTTCAATATCGCTTATACATTTGGTGCTTTATCGCAGGCCTCAAATAACCCACCTGATGACAAATGGAACCTGGGCGTGGAAGTTCAAAGGACCCCAATGGATCCGTCACTTCATTTGGTTAGTGCTCAAGGAGCGGTTGCTTACCAATGGCGAACGGCAACGTAGGGGGCTTACTGAGATTGACACTTGCAGCCTTTGCGGCTCTAGCCGAGAGAGTCTTATACATGCCGTTTGGGATTGCCATTGGGCTCGTACGGTGTGGCTTAAAATTCTACCTCATTCTAAGGTTAACAGGTTCTTTACCAGTTCTATGAGTGACTGGATGATTGATAACCTTCGTAATGCTTTTCGAACTGATTCTGTGGATTGGGATTGGCCTACTTGTTTCGGTATTCTTTGTTGGAAAATTTGGAAAGCTCGCAATTCTTTTGTTTTTGAAGGTGTTAGTACAGGTCCGGAGGTTATCGCAATTCAGGGACAAGGGTGGGCTAAGCAAGTGAAAGCTTCGAGTATGAACCTGGGGCGTAGGGCTGTTGCTATTCCGATGCAGGTCTGCTGGCAGCCTCCGGCGTCGGGATGGACCAAGCTAAATGTGGATGGAGCTGTCGATCCGTTGACTAGGGCTACTGCTGCGAGTGGTGTCTTCCACAACACCAATGGTTCGTGGCTGGCCGGTTTTGCTCACAATCTTGGCATCTGTTCGGTTACTAATGCGGAACTATGGGGGCTGCTCGATGGATTGCAACTCACTTGGAGTATGGGCATCAACAAGGTCGAGGTTGAGAGTAATAATATGTCGGTGATTCAATGGCTCAACAACCATATTCAGGAGAGTACGGACAATGCACTCATTTGCAGAATTCGGGAGCTGATGTCCCGCAGTTGGCAAGTCACGATTCGTCACGTTTTTAGGGAGGGCAACGCTATAGCTGATGCTATGGCTCGAATAAGACCTGAGGTGTCTTTGGGTGTGGTGGTTTTTCAACAGGCCCCGGAGGTTATACTGCAAACTCTCAATAATGATCGCATGGTGTTAGTCGCACTCGGCACATTAATCTTGTTGTTAGCTCTAACTAGTTGTTAGCTCTTTTACTTACAAAAAAAAAAGAATTACAAATTTGCAACACTTCACATTGTCTCAAACATAAAACGAAAGACAAACCTTCAGTTTCTATTTAAAGAGAATGAAAGAATGAATTTGGCATGAAGAAGAAAATGATAACAAAAATGTATTGTTAGAAAGAAGCAGAATCCAGTAACGATAAGATTGCAAAAGTCCAGGAAATTATTTTGCCACCAATCTTAGAGCAAGAACAAAAATAAATAAATCTGAATATGGAGGGAGGAGAAGAAAGATAGTGATAAATCTCTCTTAAGTTTAGACTTTCCTTTGGGGTTTTCTTAAACTTCCATCTTCTCTTTTTTCTTTTTCTTTAATTTGTTAAGACTTCCTAATGAAAGGAAACGAAGGTCGTGGTCGTCGGCATTATTATTATTATTATTAAATATTCTTTATTTTTAAAATATTGTATAAGATAAATAAAAAATACACGCATTAACCTGTAAGTGTGTATTTAATAAAATAGCTAATAAATCAATAAATTAAAATTAAATAATAAGCTGAATTTAGTTTATCCTAAATATTTTTTGGAAAATTTTAAATAAATTCTAATTATCTTAAATATTTTAAGTGTGTTAAAAACTAAAATTCTCTCCGTCATGAATATATAATCTACTGCTAAAAAAAACTTTGATCACTTATCAAAGTGCCTCGATGGAGGCATACCTTTCCTTCGTTGATACGTAGGTCCTTTCCAACGTATTTTACTTGGAAGTAAGGGCTCAGATTCGATGTCAATGGGCACTCGGAATGAAAATTTTCGGACAGTTCTGCGAAAATAATGAATACAGAAATGACAAGTAATTAAAATGCTTTCCACTCACGGACTGACAAGATACACCGAAGTACAAACCACTATCCTTGTTTTTAATCTTTTTGTTGTTTTGTTTTACGAATTCTCGTCATCAAACTTGGCAGTACTGACGAAAAGTACAACTGAAGCATTTAAAGATCCTAACCTTCTGAAACGAAAAGTCTCGAGAAGGTGAAAATTCAGAGAGCTTGTTCACGATGATGAATGTACTGAGAGGAGGGTTTCGGCCTTGCCATCGCAAGGATTGTATTTGTCTACACTTGATCATAGCGCGATCCGTTGGCAGCAGATTGCTTGTCCTGGAGGGCAATTGTAGAGCCCATCTCTGATGACGACTGATCTGCAGTGGATATTTTGGCCTCATCCTTGTTCTTCCGGTAAATACAGTAGAGTATTAATTGCATTGCTCCTAGGCCGCAACCAAAGCCATTGGGAACCTGTAACCAACCCACAGAAATTTCCTTCATCGCACAAGAATACCAAATTGTTGGTTTCTTTTAATTTTACTGCCTAAAAATGCAGATTGCCTAACTTACGCGTTCCAAGGTGAAAAAAAAAAACAAGTTAAGAGCGGACATGAAGGGGAACTTACAGCGACAAATGGGTCATGGCCAAGCAGGCCAAAGACGAACCAAGATGTGCCACACAAGAAGACGAACAGTGACAAGAAGAATGGCATGTACTCCACACTCTTGGTCTTAATCACCAACCTCTGCAAGATATGCAACCAAGACGATTTAAATAGGAATTTATATTAGTTCAGTGAGATATCTACTAATTTCCAATTTCTACCGTTGGCTTTAGATAATCTACTGTGAGTTTCAAATATCTCTTGTTTAGATTTTGATAACATCCTTTCTAGTTCCAAACTGCATGCCACTGTTGAATAACAACAATTGAGGCATTTTGGCTAAAGAAATTTTGCATCTTACAGTACTGCCTAGCTAATATATCAAAGTTTCTGATAAAAAAATGGTTGAGATTACCATATCAATAAAACCAAAAGGGTAACTTACCATGATAGACAGAGGAGAGCCATACATGATGATGGAAAAAATGGTAGCAGCCAACCCGCAGAAGAATTTCCTGGCGTGGCCATGAAGAGCAAGGACTGACACCAAAGCAATTGCCGCGAAAACCGAAAGAACAAGAGAGAGGAGTCCACCGATTTTAGCCTTTTCCTTTTTGGGAGCATAGATGATGAATATGACCACGTAAATGCTCTCAATTAGCGCTCCTGTGCCATTAATTGTTGACACTAACAAGTTGTCTTTGGACACAAATGGTAGACCATACCTGTCAAAAAACAGTTTAATAACACAACTAAATCATCCCCGAGCCCGATGATCAAACGTCCCTCTTGGATTCATATGATTCATGCATGTGCATAGAGACAAAGACTAGGATTGTTTTTGGTTTCAATGAGAGAAACTAGATGGGCAGGAGTTAATGAGTAATAATTCCTTCTTCAACTAAATGTTGCTGATGACTGAAAACAAACTAATGTCAGTACTTAGGTCAAAGGAACTGCTTTCAGAAAATATACTTAAAAGAGAAGAACCGAAGCCAGTAACATAGATATGTAGTGGAAAGAGAAGAAGAAGATGGATGGAAGAAATTAATTAAACAACCAAGAAAGCTCAACTCACCAAGCAGATAGAAGGCAATTCAACATGGTCATGACATAGGGAAGGCCAGAGAACTGCTCTGTCGATTTGGCCCTTATGATCCTCTTGAATGTTATCCTGCAAAACCAATTTAAAAATCCATAACTTGTATGTTACTTTTGTTAGTATTTTTCGTTACACATAAAACTCTGGAAAACCAATCCCCCAAAATTCGCAGAAAGCGAAGTAAAATTGGTTAGTAAAAAATGTTGAGGAAAAAAAAAAGAGGAATATTTTTAACCCTCAAAATACTAAAGAAGATAAAACTGCTTCTTCTATGTGAAAGAATGTTGATTGACGCTTAAAGAGGTCTGGCTAATCTTTGCATGGCGCTTTTTCCTGGAATCTATAGGTGCCTATGAGTTTTGACACAAACAAACAGAGAGAGAAAGAAAGAGCGATTTCTGCACATACGTTGGAGACAAGAAGAGGAACAAAGCAGTGGCATTTCCTGTTACAGAGAGAGGCAGAAAAATCAACAAACCGCAAATTCAAGAAAACAGAACCTGAAAATAAAGAAGAAGAAGAAACCCAATTGCAGGAACTTGTAAACCTACCGAAAACACCAAACACGAAATGCAGAATATTCATTTTATCTTGTGCAAATTCTTGAAAAGAGCAACAGATTATTTTAAAAGAATGCTTGGGCTACAGGTCTGGATGAGAGGAGCAAGCAGCATGTAGCAACATGTTTATATAGAAATGTAACCGCTTTGAGAGTGAGCTTTCGGCTTTGTCCTTATCCAATTCCTTTGGTTAACTTAGGTGTTACCGTGGGTACTAACTGACATATCCCGGAATACACTTTGTGAAGAGTGAAGACTGGTGTTGAAAATAAGGAATTTAAAATACCTGGAATTGGGCTGTCAAATATATCGATTAGCTGAATCTTAATTATACGCTGTTTTCTACCCATCATTGAGCAGTAACTTGAGAAAACCAGAGAGCACTAGTAACCATCACCTAAACTCTACTAGTACTTGGTTATAACTGTCATTGAATCATCCCTTTGTAATCGATCACGAACACCACCCCTAATTTCAGGGCAAGGTGAATTGATAAGAGGCTTTTCTAGTTTAAGTGAAATCGCAGGTTCGAATCGTCCTTATATAAGTCCTTATATATATAGTTGTTTAAAATTTGAAGTAAGAATTTTGTCGACCTACCCAACTCGAGCGGATATTAGTTTAAATATTGATAAATTAAAGGTGTCTTCTTATAATTAGAACTCTTCTACGATATCCAGTAGGAAACCAAAAAAAAAACACTACCCCTTCTTATTATTGTACGTGTTGTCACAACTCACAACTGCACACTTGGCCGAAAGCAAAAATGAATTGAAATTATTACATGATGAGACGGTATTTTAATTTACTAAGACAACATTATTTGATCTCAACTTAGTGAATATTATGTTCATGTTAAACAAATTTGAGCTTAAATTGAAGTTTAAGAATATGTTTTCAACAAATTTATGTGTAGAATATAGGAGGGAAAATGTTTTTAATTGTATAAATCTCACTGAATAACATAAAAAATGTATTTAAGATAATTATAAATTTATTGATTTAAATTATTAATAAAATTGATTTTTCATTTTGTATGCCACAAGAGAATCTCCTTCCAGTTTTTACTAATATCTAGATTATGTAAACATTTTACAAAAGTCAAATTTTACATGGGAAAATTTGATATTGGTTCAATCTGATTCTGCTGAGGCTGAACGTCGTTGTTTGGATCCATGATCTGGGCGACTCTGGACATGGAATACCTACAAAACAGATAACGGCGGGCCGGGAGTTGATTCTCGGGAAGCCCCTCCGACGTTCAAGTCAGTCTTTTTGTGTAGATTTCGGCTGTTGAAAACAGAAGAAAGTAGGGTTGCAATCTCATACCTGTATCATGGTAAAACAGTACCTTATATATGTCGTGGATGCTAGGTTTACGTAGATCTTTGTGTTTGCATGGGAGTCTTTTTGTGTAGGTCTACCTTATATAACACCATGCAAAC
>JANIPN010000006.1:23702582-23714981 GCA_027478595.1 Erythroxylum anguifugum
GATGGGCTTGCTTCAAATGATTGGCGGTTTTGCAGCTTCCTAAGAATTTAAGCAGCTGTTGTCGCATTGAAATGTCTCGGCTAAAAGGTTCTGCCTTCTGATACGGTTGAAATTGTAGACGAGGGGAGAGTAAAAAAATGAAATAGTGAAATGGTTTATAAGTTCATAAAAATCAATTATGAGGATGTAATTTTCTTAACCCGAGATAGAATTAGTGGTTTGCTTCATTTATAAGCTTTTTTCGAATAGCATTAACAAGGTCACCAGGAAACACATTGTGATTGACCCAAAGGTGACTTGATCTGATTAAATCATGATTGTTTTTTTATCACAAGACATCTCACTAGAACTAAAATTATGATTAAATTGAAAAAGAAAACTAAACAATAAACAAGTGTTAATCAACCAAAAATAAATAAGGATAAACAATCTATAGACAAGTATAAATTAGATGTAGAATCCCCTTTACTTTTACTTTGATTGAAATTATCGTAATTTAATGAACAATTCTAGTTTCTAAGAATTCCTAAATTATAATTACATTCTCTTTTGATACACAACTCCTACCCTTAGAGTAGTCAATTAAAATGCCTTTATGATATAAATAGATTTTGCTATATTTTTATATGTTATTTCATTTGAATTCATTCCTATTTTTGTGTTTAATTACTCATTTTTGTGTTCTTATTGATTTTGCAAGTAGATTTAATGAAGGAATACAAATACAAGATTAAAACATTAAGTTTTGAAGCCATTAGGAGCTAGGAAGGTTGTCCATAATGCAGCCAACAAAGTGACAAAAGAAATGACTTAGAGAAGCATTACAGAGGCTGTCCAAAACAATAGCCTAATGTGTTTCATGGAGAGCCAAAAATCTATCCAAAATGGCAGCCCTTGGAGCCTTCCTTATACACCAAACAACAACATCTTTGGAGGTCCTCCTTGCTTTAAAACGCAGCTCAATTGGGCTTTAAAAATCCAGCAATACGGCATCACCATCATCGTTTAAAGGGAGGAGTTTCACGTATGAAACGCAACAGCTGAAGGAAGTTTGGCAGAGAAGAAACGTAGTCGTTTGGCCAACAAAAAGAACATTGAACCTTCCATTCTTTCTCAAACCTGGATTATCGCATCTTAGGCCTCCACTTACAGCACCCCTCACAGCCTCTACACTAGACACACACAACATTTTCCTCCGTCAGATTTCACGCACACTCCACTCACTCAATGCCGCAACCCCACTGAAGCATACATCCTCACTCACGCAAACAGGCAACCTTCGTTCTATCCCACTCACGATCCCTTCACTTCAACACAGCCCCTCACTTCACGTAGCCCAACCTCTATGCCACTCACCATCCAAGGATTCACGCCCGTAGCCAAGACCTACGCAGTAGCCCTCCACCCGCTTCCACCCCACAAGCTGCCTCCACCATTAACTCACTGCGCAACCACCCTCTATCTGAATACAAAGCTTCCATATTCTTCATTTGTAATTGATTCCTTATGAGTTTGTCTAGGGTTTATATTTTTGAATTGCTTGGCATGATAATTTGTGGCTAGAATCTTAATTTTTCTTAAGAATTTGATATTTTGATGATGTTTTAATATTAAATTTTGTTGAAATCCATGACTGAATATTCATACACTTGTTGATTTTCCTTGGATTTAATTGCAGTTACTTTGGATTGTTGGAAGTTTGCATGATATAAATTCACCTTTGATACAAGGTGGTTTTTGCTAGAAGATTGAAGGAAATTCAACTAGTATGTTTTTGTGAGTTGGGAGACACAAGAAACCTAGAAGGTAAAAATAAAAGGTTAAGAAACTCTAGGAAGAACTTAAGTAAGGGATTACTTAAGTTCTTTGAGAAAAGGAGATCAATTATTCTTAAAATTTACATACAAAGTTAGGATTATTCATTTGTGAAGGATAGGTAATTCAATATTAAGGTTGACAAAAATATCATTCCCTAAGAGAAAGTCATTCCCCATTGAAGTTAATACTTTTAATTAGTCAATTGTTGCACTCTTTTCTTAATTAGTTATTGCATAAATTTGTCATATTCATAGTTATTTTGATTGCATTGAATTGGGTAGTTGCTTAGAAATTCATTTGAGTTTTTAATAATTCTTTACATTGCTTTTAAATTCCAAAAATTTCACCTAATCCGATTCCAAACACCGTTAGCTAGCATAGAATTGAACTTTCTCATAATTCCTATGGACGCGACTCGGTTCTTACCGATTTATTACTCACTTCGATAACCGTGCACTTGCGGTTTGCGAATACTTTCAAATCAAGGCAACCTAAAAATGTATTAATTCCGTCTGTCAACTTTCTTGATAGGTTTCATCCTAACATTAAAAAAAAATGGTAGACTCTCAAGTGTTGTATATGTAAATTCCTAAAATCTAAAGACTATTCATGGCAAGTGCATTTATCATTCTATAGTATGGGCTTAGAGTTCCAAGTATTAATATATTATGAGTAATAGTAATGACTCTTTCCTATTATCTAACCGACATTTAAGATAAATGTGATAATTCAGATTTAAAATAAAATAAAATAATCTAACAATAATTCAATATAATCGAAGAAACGAAGGTGGTTAAAATTGAAAAATCAACCAATAAAATAATAGTACTTGGACTTCAAATCTCCTCAGGATTTCTCATACAATTATGATTTCATTAACCAATTTATTATAAAATTTATTAGACATTAGAAATTCCAAAGTCATGCTAATTTTTTTTCTCTCAAGACTATTAGCACCGTATTCCAAGTTGACTAATTGAAATCTCCTTCTAAATAAAACCTATAGAATTGCATTATTCGATTTATGAATTTCACTTGATCTAGTGGATTTATGTCGACCTATATCTAGGTTTACATGTAACTCCTTTCAACTATGTTAGATATATTCATACATTGGATTTTTTAATGTCAATAAGCATGATATTACACATAAAATAATATAAAAGCAATATTAATTTAAGAATAATTAAGAATACATATTTGAATCTTAATAAAATTAAAAATTTAATTAAATTAAAAATTACCAAAAGATATATCTCGAGGTATTTACCTTATAATATTTTTTAATTTAATTTATTCTTTAATTTTATTAAGATTCAATTAAATACTCCGAGATATACCTTTTAGTAAATTTAGCTTATAATAATATTATAAGCTAAATATCCCGAGATATACCTTTCGGTAATTTTAGCTTATAGTAATAGGAAAAAAATCAAAACTAAAGAAAAAGTTGGAAATCTGGAAAAACATGGTGGGAATCCTATCATCAATACGAGTGTGTATTACTATCATCAATACGAGTGTGTATCACAATAGGAGAGGATGAGAATAAAGTTTCTTTGATCTCTTGTGAAGTTACTCCTTCCGTTAGTGTTAGCATTTGTTCACAAGACACTGAATTACTAAGGTTGTCTATCAAATCTTGGGGCAGATCATCAGTTTGGTTATTCCTTCTTAGAATATTCTTAAAATAGGAATCGGGCATTAAAGTTCTAGTTAATTACTGGTTCGATTCTCGGAGGCCGTTTTATAATTATAGAAGTAACATGGGATGAAGCGGGCAAATAAGCTTAGACCAATACTTGATGCAGAAAAGAGTCATGGAAATCAACAGAGCTGCACAAATTACGCTGAAAACAAGCCCAAATCAACGCGGTTGGTCTTGCTTTGTAAGGGAACACCTCTCCCAAGGCTCGCCTGCAGAAGCCCTCGTCGCATACAGCCAAATTCGCCAGAAAAGACCCTGCATTTTGGGCTTAATCCCCTTGATTCTCAAGGCATGCGCCGCTGTTCCCATGCTTGCATTTGGGAAGTCTTTGCATGCAGAGGCAATCAAGATAGGAGCCAGTTTGGATGTCCTCATTGGGACGTCGTTGATTGCTATGTACGCCAAATGCGGCGATGTTTTTGAGTCACGTAGAGTGTTTGATAATATGTCTCAAAAGAACGTTGTGTCGTGGAATGCCATGATTGGTGGTTATTTTGGAAACGGAGATGCAAAATCTGCTTTAAAATTATTTGAGAAGATGCCGACCAAAACTGCAGTCACTTGGAATGAGATGATTAGTGGGTTTGCAAAGTGTGGAGATTTGGTGACAGCTAGGAATATTTTCAACCAAGTACCGTCTGAATTGAAGAATGTCGTCACATGGACAGTCATGGTTGATGGATACGCGAGTAAGGGGGAGATGGCTACAGCAAGATCACTTTTTAAGGAGATGCCAGAGAGGAACTTTTTTGTGTGGTCATCAATGATTTCAGGGTACTGCAAGATAGGAGCCGTTAGGGAGGCCAGAGTTATTTTTGATCGCATTCCAGTTAGAAACTTGGTTAATTGGAATGCTTTGATTTGTGGGTATGTACAAAATGGGTTCTGCGAAGAAGGTTTGGAAGCATTTCGGAACATGCAAGCTGAGGGTTTTCAGCCTGATGAAGTTACGGTGGTGAGCGTCTTGTCTGCGTGTGCTCAGTTGGGGCTATTGGACTTTGGTACATACATTCACCAGCTGATATACAATAAAAGGATAAAGATGAACCAGTTTGTTATGAATGCATTAGTCGACATGTATGCAAAATGTGGGGATTTGAAAAATGCCAGATTGATATTTGAAATAATTCCCAATAAAAACATTTCCTGTTGGAACACAATAATTTCAGGTTTAGCTGTCCACGGGCAATGCGAAGAGGCCCTTAAGCTTTTCAGGAGAATGGAGGAGTCAAATGTAAAACCTGACGAGATAACATTTTTATCTGTTCTCTCAGCTTGTGCACATGGGGGGTTTGCAAACGAAGGCTTGGAGACTTTGTTTAAGATGGAGAAGTATGGCTTGACAACGAGCATCAAGCATTATGGATGCGTTGTCGATCTTTTGGGACGTGCAGGAAGGCTACAAGACGCCTATAATTTAACAAAGCAAATGCCAATAAGACCAAATGATGCAGTTTGGGGCGCTTTACTTGGAGCTTGCCGAATTCACATGGATAGAGGAGACTTGGTGGAGCGAGTGAGGGAAGAAGTAAGTGCAGCTGATCTTAGTTGCTATCCACATTATGTGCTGCTGTCAAATATTTATGCCGCTGCTAATAGTTGGGTGAAGGCTGAAAGTATGAGGATGGTAATGGTCACTAAAGGGCTTCAAAAAATTCCTGGACGAAGTTCAATTATGCTTGCTGATACAGGGAAGCTATGTCTTCCACGTACTGTATGAAATCAGGATGACTGGATGAAGACCAAGTTGCTATTAAGAGACTAGAAATTGGCAGCTACTACTAAAAGAATTTAAGATCAACGCTCCATGACAGTTTTCTGTTTGCCCAGCAATGTAGTGGTAGTGCATGGTTGCCAGTAAGCAAATGTTATATAATCGTTGATTATCCATCCAACTATATAGTTGAGTGGAATCCCCCACTGCACCACAGTAGATGCATGTGGGCTAATAAACCTGTTTTAACCGATGAAAACCACACGACATCTTTCATCAGAGTTTCAGTCCCATGTTTCAAGAAACAGGTAGCTAGCTTGCTGCGCTGAATACACTCTGTTCTGTTATAATGAAGCTTTTCTCATTTAACTTCTAAGTTATGATGTTAACAGTACATTCTTGTGGTTTAAAATCTACTCTCTGTTTCTTATTCTGGAACATTGTACAGTGCACTGTGGGAAAAAGTGCATACTTCAAGGCTGGTATGGGAAATCAAATGGTGCTGCACTACACAACACGGAAGGAGTCGGCTATCCTCTTTAAATCATTGTAGTGCCTCTTCCACTGAAGGCCTACAAAATATACCACCAAATGCAATTACATCAGCAGTTCCTATGCTTATGCAACATTTGTTTGTGAGACAAATACAGTATTCATTCCTTACCATTTCCTGTTACACCGAATAAGTAGAACCGATTTCCAGCAGCAGTTGCTGTAATGAGCACATGAGGTGGTTCTAACTCATATTGATAATATGTTCTTCCAGAATGTTCGATTACATTACTGCTTAGAACCTTCCCTTCCACATTTTCTCCTATGACTTCAGGTCCAAATGCATTAATCACCTTATCTGGAGGTCCAATCTGTTGAATTGTAGCATTACTACCAAGATCTGCATGAATCAAGATAAGATTTCAATACTAGCTAGGCTTGTCGCCCTTGCTATTGTAGAAGGGAAATAAAGAGATGTGGATGGTGTAAGTTTTTGAACAATCAAAACACAAGGAAAGAAAATTAGGCAGAAAGAATAAGAACCATCAGCAAATCTTAAAACAGGAGCAACAATGACAAACAGACGTCCTTCTTTAGAGCTAGCGAATCTCAGATCAATCTCTGTGCCGCCTAGATCAGCTATGGACACTGGAACCTGTTAGACAGAAGAAGAAAGTGAATTGTAAAGGATACAAGACTCAAGAGTTGGGAAACAGGCATATAACAAAGTCTGAAAGCAATCATATAATCTGGACCACTGATTGAATCCGGAGATTAATCTTTGACGACTTAAATTCTGAGGCTTTTGTACAGAAACTTCAAAGCTATCTAAAAGATCTATACCTCTTCCCAATCTCCTGGCACTGAAAATACGTAAGGGATGATTGGACTCCATCCAACACCGTGTCCTCCAGACTTCTCATCTGGCCTGCGGTATGTCCTCCAACCTGTCTGATCAAGTTGTGGCTAATGAAGTTGATCATTCACTTTCATTCATTTTAGGAACAATAAAGAAAAATCGCATCTGATAGATGAGGTGCCTCTACATGAGGAACGCATTGAGATGGTTTAAATCTTTGTTTCTCAAGTGTTATACCAAGACAATTGTCTTGTATTGCCGTGCTATCTTTTGGTAAAGCAACCAAGCAAATTTCATCCACAAGCTGAAAAGAAGAGGAGGCGCAGAAAAGCTGATGGTAGAAACAAGAATTTTGTTTATGTTCAACTCTTTTTCACATGAATATTTACGAAGCCTGGACTGTGATTCTACAGAAATGAATATCTTCTTTCCCTCCATCAACTAAAACATGTTGACTTGGGAATTGAGCGACTGTACTGAGAAATGGGGATTGCTTCTTTAATCCTGCCTGATTATGATTCTCCTCTACATTTTAAGGGCTACCAACAATTTTTATGGTCATTAGTAAAATATGTACGTCACTTCTTCAACCTTGCACGCTGATTTTAGTAAAGAAAAGAAACCAAGGAAAAAAAAGTGAACGGAACTCTGAAAACCAACCTTTCTCATCCGGTTCGGATAATCCAGGTACCCTGCCCGGAAGAAGGCCTTGTTTCACCACTGCCAATCCTTCCCCTGGAAATCCAAAATCTCCTGTAGAGGCTAGAGAAATCCCAGAAATCAAAATGGACCTTCTATGCAAAAAACCTGATTTCTCATCTTCACCATTAAGTACGTAGGTTTCTCTCGAGTTCGCTGCTGCTTTAGGATTAGGCGTCGATATTCTACTTTCTTTCGGAGAATGATGATAATAATGAGGAATTACTGGGTTGTGATGAGAACTCCAGGAAAAGTTGCAGATAGTAAACGAAAGGGTTCCCATCTTTCCAGAGCCTAAAGAACTTGCGGAGAAATGGCGGATCCAACTTCCCTGTTTGTTTAACGGACCAAACAACGAAAATCTAGTCGGTTTTCTGATTGAGTATTATGCTGCTGAATGCTGATGCCGCCTCAAAAGCGCAGGAAATTGACAGTATGCTTTGGTGTCAGTTGTTTGTGGACGTGGTACAATAGGTGTGCATAGGTTGGGATTCTTTTTTGGATAAAAGTCAGGACTCGGGGGATTTCTGTCTCAACACGTGTCTAGGTTTCACCTTGGACTCAGTACTTTAGAACCTAAAGAAAATGTCTTGATTCCCCTAACGAGCTTACGAGTTTTCAGTTGGCGTCGGGGAAAAACCCAGTGCAAATCGGACATCCTTAAATTTTGCACGCGTTTGTTTCTCTTTTCACCATTAACTCTGAAAGTCCACTAAACAATAACGAAACATCTCAGTACACTGTTGTATGAACATGTTATAAATTAATTTATACCAAACAGAGCCGGCAGAAAAGGTGTCATGAGGAAGAATACACATGTACAGAATAGACTCGCAAATGTATCCTTTTAAGCAGCACAAGACTCGACTAGACTCGAACTTCCAGTGTATACATGTTATAAAAGGCGATGTGGGACAACCTAAGAACTAATTCACGTCGGACCACATAGGCCACAAAAATTTGATAAGATACCTGAGGGAATTCAGAGTATTTTGCACGAGACAAACGAAAACAATTGTGAAAACAATTAACAATGATCAGGGCAAAGACAGGGGAGGCTTCCAGCTTGAGAACTCCACAAAGTTTCTATCCACTATAGTTCGATTGTGCAGCCAGAATGTCTCTGCCGATTGATGAAAATGTCTTACTTTTCTTTGAAGCTCCCACATTATTCCTTGCATTGCAGAGCATGGCTCAGATTCTGGAGCATATACCCATAAGCATCGAATCTGTCTACCCCTAGCTATCATTCTCTCTATATCTACATCTGAAAAATCAGAATCCAAAAGTGTAATTAAGTAATCCTGAAAGGTTGATTAAGTGATTAAATCGACAAAAGAATGTTATTTATAACCTGATATAGACTCCAGGTACTCCAATAGTTCAGGACCTATCCGAGTAGATGGCCATTTGATTGATATCTCAGTGTAATCAATCACATTTTGAAAAGGGAACTCTGCTTGATCCGATAATATAATAGGTACGCACTCCTATTAAGAAAAAAATTTTAACATGTCAACATGCTAATGTTTGTGCATATGGTTTACACACACACACAGAGAGAGAGAGAGAGAGAGAGAGAGAGACCACAAAAAAGGACTCGTAGAAGCGAAGTGTCCAAGAAGATTCTCCTCGTGGAGCAAGGCAAAACTTAGCATTGCCGAGATGTTGAAAATATTCCAGCCTTCCAAGTTTATCAGGCCCACTGAACTTCAAGTCTGGAGATTCCAGCTGTTTATAACGTTAGAATGCATCTTCTAGGTACTTTCACAACACTAAATTACAGCATTATGTGGTTGTAATATTCTCAATTTGATACAACAACAATAAGAGCCATAGCCTTGTGGCTCCCCGTTTTGCGATATCGGAGGTGAGACATCAATTATACGCAATCTTCTTTTTGTATTTTACAAAGAGGCTGTTTTCGTGATTCAAGCTCGTGACCTTTGGTCACAAATAAGTAACCTTACCAGTTGTTCCAAGGCTCACCTTCAATGTTCTCAATTTGATAAGGAATGACAAATTTCAAGTTACAGTTTCAACAGTAAATGCATAAAGTACATAATTTAGGAATGGCAACTTTGTAGCCTCTCATCATGTATATAATATGTCAAACATGAGAACATTTCCAAGTTATTCCACATCACTCATAGTCAAGTCAGTTCTAATGACATCATAATGAATAGATTCAAATTAAGCTTCCTAAGAAAAAAACATATTCAGAAGAAAATATAAAGTTACATATTTTCACATGCCAGTAAAGTAATGCTTATCATTTGTCCTTGTATACGATCTAATGAAGATAATTATCTAACAGCCAGGTCTCACATCAAAATAATAAACTGAATTACAACTTTTATGACATGCACTTCTTGAGCAAAAAAAATAAAGATGCACATAGCATGGCAATTACATTACATTTGTGCTTTAACATATGTTCATATCAAGATCAAGAACAGTAGTTCATCAACAATTAAGTATTGTAGATATCAAAAAGCGAAATTCAAAGAATAGAAAAGAAAATATACCTTATCTGGATATTGCTTTGAGAGCTTTATTAACTTGAGACGACCAACTTTTCCCTGTGCACGGCCTAAATAATTAGCCAAATACTTCCTCTTTGACAAGGGCAACGGGCGGACAGTGGTATCACCACCTCTGGTCATTCCATCTTCAACATTCCCAGGAATGATGATATCTTTCCAAGTATTAAAGGCACTTGTGTCTTTTTTATCAGTTCGATCCCCCTATTAACACCAAATTTCACATTCTATATTGGGAAGTGTGTGATAAAAGCAGAACAGATATCCTAGTCCAAGATTTGGAGAAGTGTGTGAGAGGAGCTGAATCATATACTTAAGTTAGTGACATTGAGAAGTAAGAGGGTTAGGCACCTCAGGAGTAAGAATAATGGAACGGTTTATGAATGTTGACCAAGATCTAAACAAGTGAGCTCCGGCGCCACTGTAAAACGAGCAAAGAATGCATTGAATGCATCAAAGGAAAGGAAAGGTTATTGTTTTTTGCACTTTCCTCTGAAAGTATTGCAATAAATCAACTAAATGTCAAATCAAACATGAATGATCATGCACCTGGGGAAAACAAATATGTGGTCGCGGCCTCCAGATCGCCTAAAGTATGGCATTTGGCTTAAGACCTGGGAAACTTTTCAAAATTAAATCAAAGAAACATAAATAACAATGGATTCAGAATTAGAAGCTTACCTTGACATAAGTGTGGTTAATCTCTTTATCACTAAGACCTCCCATCATCCTTACACATTTGACATAGGCCGGAACAAAGAACAGATCAGCATCCTTTTTGTCTTTGGTTCTATATCTTGATTCCAGAAGCAGTTTGTGTATTTTAACCTACCAATTGTTAAAATTATCAAGCCTAAAGCCTCCAACTGATTGGTGAATAAACAAACAAACAAAACTTATTACCTGAGTGCCCCACTGACCTTTGAGGCAATGAGTGGGAGAGATTTTGCGGTCTCTACCGCTCATGAGCTCTTTCAATCCATCAATCTCCTTCTCATCGTAGACGTAGATCTTGAGGGAAGAGAGGTCTGGGTAGGTGGCGTGGACAGATCCTGTGTCGTGCCTTAGATGATGGTAAGGAGTACAAAATGAGTGGTGGAAAGTGGTGGTGAGGAAGAAGGTGGCGGCGACTAAGAGGAGAGCTCCGATCTGGTGGGTGCGGGTACAAGTCGGAGAATGGCGGTGGTGAGAAGAAGTGAAGAAGCTTCTGGGTTTGTTCATTGGTATTCTTCGTCAAGTTGCTTGTTCGTGGAAAAATAATAACCAAAATTTAAAGCAACACAAAAGCCCAGGACCAGGAGCCTGTGCAAGAGGGAAGAGTTTGATAAAAAGTTACCACCACTGCACTTTCTAGTCTACTTTAGAGTTGTACTAGCAGACGGTTTCTGCACATTGCTGATAATCCAATAAATATAATTGCCCAGTTAATTTAATTCTAGGACTATTTATAAAGATGTTATATTATGTAATGTATAAACAGATATTGTGTAATTAAAATTTTGTGAGAAAATTAAAAAATATATCAATTTGAAAATGTATATTAAGAAAGAAATAAAAAAGGTTAAAGTTTGTGAATTTGATAGAATCATTAAGAGAAAATGAGTAAAAATATAAGGGTTAAAATACTAAAAATGAATTAGTAAAATTAGTTACTAAAAATATATAATTAAAAAAATTAAAAAAAAATAGAAATGCATTGTGGAATGTATTTGTTATAAATGAATAAAATATACAAAGTAAATCAAGCTTAATAATAATAATAATAATTAATATACAATTCATGGTTGTGACTTAGTAGTCACAATGGTGAATAGCTATATATATATATATATATATATATATATATACTTAATAATAGTTAATAATTAATAATAATAAGTTAATATTAAAATGCATGCTTAAGATTCTTTAATATATAGATTTAGTGATAACAGAGCACGATCGTGCAACCACCAGATGGCCTCCTCTTTGTCAGGATAATGCAACTACAGATGATCAGCTCTCTGTCACGATCGTGCACACAACCATCAGATGGCCTCCTCGTTGTCACGATTGTGCAACTACAGATGATCAGCTCTCTGTCACAATCGTGCTTATGCACGATCGTCCAACTACCAGACTTCACCTTTCTGTCACCCTCATACTTGATAGGCGGAACTCGTCAAGGTCAAGTTAAATACGGGATTTTTAAGTGATTTGACCCTCCTTTTGCCATAATAATAATTATTAATTATTGATTATTGATTAAATTAAATTAATTAATTGATTAATTATAGCTTAATTAATTGATTATTAATTAAAATATAATTAATATTAAGTAAATTAAGTACTTTAGTCTTAATTAATTAAAATATAACTAAGTAATTGATTGATTAAAATATAATTAATTAATTGATTAATTAATTAGAATATAATTAACACATATATAAAATTAAGCATAAATACTCCTAGAATTAAATTAAGTGGGCATTATATTTCTGCGCATTAGCATTAATATATAATATTAATATATAGTAACTAATAATATAATAATTTGTCACAACCGCGAATAGGTATATATATTAAG
>JANIPN010000006.1:23853825-23866796 GCA_027478595.1 Erythroxylum anguifugum
AGAGAAAACATGAAATCTGGGTTGACGTGGAAGGAGTACAAATCAATGAAGTTCACCATGCAAGTGAGTTTGGCCCTCTCCCTGTGTCACTTACTACTATGATTTTTTTATTCGGTTTGCATATCGCTAAGAAACACATAAATAGACACGTGAAAATGCTAACTTCTAAAATTTGGTGGACACGGACACGCGCACACACACATATTATAAAATTTAAAATTAAGAAAAAAAATTCATAATTCATAATATGATATATATTGATTGATGTATTTAATGACTTTCAATATTTTGATTGTTCATATATATTTTATACTTTATAAGCTCCTCTAAAAAAATATTGAGCATATATATGCATTCTTCGAGAGTGTTTGTGTCAACACAGGCATGTGCGTGTCCAACACGAACACGTGTCCGACACGCAACCACGACTCTATTTTGCTGTATCCGTGCTTCTTAGGTATATTGTACTATACCTCTACTTATTTTCTTTTCTCATTTGTTTTCGTCAATTCTGGCTGCTTTGAGTTCAGGTTATAAATGAATTGCTTCGTATGGCTGGTGCTGCACCAGCACTTCTAAGAAGAGCGCTGACCGATATAGATTTCAAAGGTGTAATCTTAATTTTGTAATGTTAGTATCATTTCCGTTTTCTGATATCAAATTTCTAACCGTGTAAAACTTCTATGCATAGGCTACAGAATTCCAAAAGACTGGGTCATTATGCTCTCTCTTACTTGTACCCATTTAGATCCAAACAAGTTTGAAGATCCCCTTGTCTTCAATCCATCGCGATGGAAGGTGATTGACTAATTATTTGTATAGATTTCAATTTTTATATTTTAACTATTAAGACAAGCAGTTTTGCTGTATATATGTTTAAGAGAATGAAAAACCACTACAGGATTCCCTCACCAACAAGAGCTTCATGCCTTTCGGAGGAGGAATCAAAGCGTGCCCTGGAGCGGAGCTCACCAAAGTGATGATTGCAGTGTTTCTTCATGCTCTGGTCACTAAGTACAGGTAATTTGGTATTTAAATAAAGACTTATAATAGTAGTTTAACGACACAGAGACGTCTAATTGTTTAAAGAGTTTATATTTGATATTGTGGAGTGAATAACTAATGATCAGAAGTACTCTCAAGTAATTGGCAGAAGATAAGAGGGACATGCCAGGATCCTCTGGTCCCCTTTTTCTGTTCCTATCTTGTTTTATTAATTCTCAGACATTTATTTATGCGAGACCTATATATATAAATGGTTAAGATTAAGTAGAATAAGGTAGAGACAAGAAAAGGAGACAGAGATCCGTTTCCAACAGGGAGAAGCACAACTTGGCCCAAGTGATTCTTAATGGACAAAAAGAAAAAAAGGAAAAGCATGTATGATATATCGGGAACCTAAAATCTAACAAAATGCTACTATTTTCATTTCGCAGGTGGACGAGAGTGGAGGGAGGAGAAATTATTCGCAAATCTCTAGTTCTGGGATTTGGAGAAGGATATTTTATCAACATTTCAGCTAAGAGCTCAAATGAAGAGCACTAAGGTCAATGAATGTATTAAAAAGGCAGAAATAAAAGAACTTGATGAATGATTGGCATTGATGGTTTTTGTTTAACAGTAAAGTGTAAAGATTCAATAAATTCCTTATTACTAGTGAAATATTTATTTTTCACTATTATAATTTTAAATTATGATCACCTAACCAAATTTAATTATATTATACTGAAAAGGAGTATGTAATATTATAATATTTATTCTTCTTCTTTTCCTTTTACTCAATAAAAACCTATATGATTATTTTTTTTAGAATTAAAAAACTCTCCTTGAAGTAAAAGAAAAAAGAACAATTACAATAAGCATTAATACAACTTGGTTCTAACCCGTAATACTAAATTTCAGACAGTATCAAGGATAAGATAGAGTTCCAATTTTAAATATTTAACCAAAATCTCGAGATCTGATTGAGTTCCATTTTTAAAACTTTAACCAAAATCTTGAGATCTAGGGCATCTTTAATCCCAATTGCTAGCTAAGCTACTACTGCCTTTAATGTGTGGATGGTTCAAGTAGACTAATTATCATATTTTAGCTTTAATTATCTTGAGTTTTTAAGTAGCAAGCAACCAAGTGCTAATCTTATTATTAGCTCTTCTTCCATTATTATTATTCATCAATTTAATAATGTTGTCGAAGTTCTTGCACTGACAATTCAATCGGCATGCATTTTGCATCTCAACTAGTAGAAAGGATGAAACTGTGCAATGGAAAAAGAGATGGACAATGTATTCAATTTCACGGCCATAAAGGCGACAATAGTTGCTTAAGTTTAATGAGGTGTAGGATTTTTACCAATGTAAGGAAGTTTACATTCAAAGGAAAGCCATAGGATGAAAGATATCTTAGGAGAAGCTTGTAAAAGTTTTCAATTAAAAACTTTCTTTATTGCAAGTATGCAAATTGTATCTTATAACATAAAAATATCATCCCACAAAGATTGGAGTAGTTATCCAACAATTATGGTAAATTTTATTAAAGTAAACAATAAGATAAATCACTAAAAGGAAAGATAAGGATTGTGTTGAAAATGCTCTAAGTTATTCAATTATATCATAACTCATAATATGGAGTTTTCTCTTTATTGTATTCTTTCTTGTCCTTTTTCTCTTGGTCTTCTCCTTAGTGGGATTAAGCTTTCTTCTTAGTTGGTTCTTCCAACTCTTTCATAATTTTAAGTATGATAAATCTTAGTTGCTCCGTTGGATTGGATTTTGTATTGCTCGGAAGACTCCACACACTTCCTCTAGATAATGTATTGGCTAATTGTCCTATCTAAACCTTCAAATTATAAATGAAAGAAGCATGGTTCTTTGCAATTTGATCAAACTTGGCTTCCATCCTCCCTTGATTTCTCATATTGGCTTGAGAATTTGGAATTCAATATGTCCATCAAGTTGTCCGTCTTCAATTCTGATGAACCGAGTTTATCTTATTGAAATCCTAGTAGGCCTTAAGCTTTCATTGGATGCCCTATAGCATTATTATACCAAGAAAATTTTGGGCGGTTCTTCCACCCAAAAGTATAAGTATTAGAATAGGAGTTATTACTATCCATTTTAACCATATTGTGCCCTCATATAGTTAAGCTACTTCCTATTGTTTTCCATTAAGAAGCAATCAGCTGAGACATGACTTTCTTGTCCACATAATTTACATCCACATTGAATTTCCCTGAGTGGGTTAGAAGAAGTGGCTTTTAGGTAGTTGAATTGTTTGACCAAGTGTGCTACTTTAGTCTGTAATGTTGTCACTAAATCCACAACAAGCATTGATTTATGATATCTAAAGGTTAGTTGTTGTTTACTCCTCTCTAACATCCATAGACAGCTATTGTTTACCGTCTCTTTTGATAAATTATGTGTCACATCAACTGTTTTCCTCATTAGCAAACCACCAGCTGCTGCTTCCATAATGCCTGGGCAAATTCACACTATTATAGAATGTTTGTAGAAGGAACTTTTAGGGCAAGTTGTGACATGGACTTCTTCTTTACAAATATTTGAATCTCTCATATGCTTCATACAATAATTCCCCATCGCTTTGCTAGAAATTGGTTATCTCCTTTATGATTCTAATGGTTTTTGTCAAGGGAAAATATTTAGCCAAAAAGGCTTGCATTAGCTGCTTTCATATTGTGTTGTTCTCTGGGATAAGAGAATTCAACCATATCTTAGTGTAATCTTTAAGTGTAAATGAAAAAAGCTTCATCTTGGCTGCATCTTCCAACAGTTCATTATATCATAATGTGCCAAAAATCTCCAAAAATTTGATCAAATGAGCATTAGGATCCTCATTGGCCAGTCCATAAAACTAGATATTGGTTTGTCGCATATTTATTAGTGAGTTTAATTTCAAAAGTGTTGGTCTACACTGGTGGTTTTGATATTCCTTATTTGTTAGCGTTGAACACTGGCCTCATGAAGTCTACAAGGGTTCTTTTCTATTCTCCTTGATTCCTTTCTTCGACCATGTCCTCTCTATTAATTTTTGGCATCTTGCTTTTCGAATCTCCCTCTTTTGCTTGGTGATGTTTAAAACTTATGTGCCTGTTAGTTTGCTTGAACTCTTTGTAGATCTTGTGTTCATACATTTGTAATCATATAAGAAGAGTGTTAAAGTCCTTAAATCAAGGTAACTCAAACTACAATAGATGCTATAAAACAATTCTCAACAATGACGCTAAAAATGTATTGAATTTTTAAATTAAAACTTTCTTTTTTGCAAGTATACATATTATATCTTATAACATTAAAAGTATTGTCCCACAAGGATTAGAGTAATCACCTAAATTTTCTTATAAAATTTGTTTAAGGTAAACAATAAGATAAGTCACTAAAAATTAAACTAAAAATGAAGAATTGATAATTAAATATTAAAATAAGCAACAGTGAATTGATTGATTTATCAATGATGAAAACTAAGAATTACTTCTATCCTTATTTGTTTTCACTTCACCTTCTTGATTTAATACTACTTGACCTTAGATATCCAATAATTATGATTACCCTCTCTTAAGATCTAACCAACTAATCCCAATTAAAATAGATAGAAATTGAATTATGATCTCTCGGTCTATCAAAACTCTTCCTAACTATGCAACTAAATTTGAAGCAATCATATAGGCAACCAATACACAATTAAGATCTCAATTTAATTGCATATTAATTTGATGATTATATTTGTATTTAGGTACTAGCTCTTTTTGTGTAACACAACACAAATAATCCAATCTAATCTCTCGATTCAAATTGAATATAAAGCCATAAACATCACAAGTATATTTCATTAAATAAAAATGTAAAGTTGAACAAATAAATTAAAATTAATTCCTAAAAGGAATTTATAAATCCATAGATGTAACTATATATTCCAATTTAATCATCAATAATATTAAAAAACAATAAGGAAATAAAAGAAAAGAGTAGAGAATAGAATTTGAATGTCTTCTCTTCTTTGCCTTGAGTTGGAGACTACAGTTTTTGTTCTTCATATTTTACTCTTTTCAATCTCCTCTTTTTTTTTTCTAGTCTTCAATTGATGTTTTTCTTTTCCTTTATATACTATTAAGCCTTCTAGGGTCTTTCCACATGATTTTGTTTTAAAAATAGCATCAAATCAAAAAACTCATAACTTGGAAAAGCTCCTTGCACGATCTTGCATGGCCTTACTCTAACTCTCCATCACGATCATGCCAAAGGGGTATGCATGATCGTGCCAAAGATTCATACACGATCGTGCTAAAGAGCCACCAAGCTAACACTTCATTATGCTTGATCATGCATAGTTATGCACGATTGTGCTAGATATTATTTTCCAGCCTTTTCTTCATCTTTTCTATAATTTTTCTTGTCTCCACTCATCTTCAAACACATCAAACATACCCTTGAAACATATAATTAAGATCAAATTCGTATCTTAAACGACAATCAATCAAATAAAACATATAAAATAACTAATAATAACATAAATCTAAGTTCTAAACACATGATTATCATATAAGAAAACATTAAAAACACACTTTAGCACCTAGAAAACACATTATAATTCACACCTATCAAAACTTACTTGAACCACGCCAATCTATGCCAATGCAACTCAAGACAATATGATTCCGAAAACAACTTGCAAGATCTATTATGAGATACTATAGATGTTTGATTAATCTATTGAATAATAAATGTATAAGTAATGAGCTGAGAAACTTAGAGCTAAATTCATAAGATCAGTAACAGTTAAAGGACTAATCTATTGTAAGTTATCACTAACTACCTCTTTAACTGATGCATTAATAAGTATGATGTCCTTGAGGTTAGAATATGCATTCTTGTTATAAAAGGGCCAAATATTAACCAATTATTGAACAAGAAGCTTATACTTTCTCCATTGGTAATAATAGTTTTAAATTGCATCTTAACATAGCCTCTTGTCGAAGGATATAAAACAAGGTTCAAGATGTATTGTAGTTAGGTTTCAAACTCCTGATGTTTTTATTTTTGAAGAATTGTATATAAACCAATTTAAGCAAAAAAGTTCTTTTTCCTTGATGATTCTTTATATTACAAACTTCACTCCACTTTGCTTTTGCTAATGTTTTACTTACTTCTTCACCAGACCATAGGAATGATCTTAATATCTTTTCTATTGACTTGATTATGCCTTTTGGGAAATATAGATGAGAAGTTTAGTTGACATGCATAGAATTGAGATTTAAATTGATAAGTTAGACCTTCCATAATATGAAAGACTCATGTTACACCAACTCTTTATTCTCTTTCGCATTCTCCCAATCAATCGAATAGAATTTCTATAATTTTGCCTCTTATAAGTGATTTGAGTTCCCAAATAGGTGAAGTGTAAGTTCTTGTTTCTAAGACTAGTTAAAAGAGAGATTCAAGTTGTTAGATGAGCAACTCATGCTGGAAGGATAAAGTAACTCTTATCCTTATTCATTGAGGGTCCTAAAAAGTCTTTAAAAGTTTTAAGAGAATTTAATAGTGCAGTGATTGAATCAAAATTAGCACAGAGAGAGTGGATTTTCAAAAGCTTGCATTTGTTGTCATACTTGAATCCTCTTTCCAAACAGATGGTTTTTCCAATCAATCTATTGAGAACTTTTATATAAAGGTTAAATATGTGAGGAGAAATTCGGTCCCCATTGCCTTAATCCGTTTACACCTTTGATGATCTTAATTGGTTCACCATTCATGAAAATGCCAGGCAGAGTTGATGCATTAGTCAATCCACATAATGAATTGGTTTGGAAAATCAAAAGCCTCTAGAGTGTGAATTATGGACTGCCAATTGATTGTGTCAAAGGCCTATGGAAGTCCACTTTAATGGAACATCTTTTGAATACATTCTACTTATAATTCTTAAGAAATTTGTAAGAAGAAAGATGTTATATTTAACAATCAAATGGCTAAAAACTTAAACAATAATCACATAAATAGCATTACAATAAGAAATTGGCCTAAAATCTTTAAAAGAAGAGGGATAGGAGATTTATGAGCAAGGGTAATGAAAGTCTTATTAATCTCTCTAAGAAGCTTATCTCCATCAAAGAATTCAAGCACTACATTAATAAAAAGGCCTTTTGTAAATCTCAAAGACCTTTGGAAGAAGAACAAATTTAGGTCATCTTGTCTTGAAGCTTTATTAAGATTGATCTCAAAGAGTTCCTTTTTGACAATAGCTTTACTGAAAGGAATAACTAAGCTTTCAGTGTTTGAAGTTGATAAACCAATAGAGATGATTAACTTTATCAATTGGGGGAAAGAAGAGCAAAAAGAAGCAATTCCCAAGCTTTTAGAAAAGTAATCATAAGCTGCTCTTAATAATTCTTCTGAAGTTTGAGCTATAGAACCATAAATGCTTTAAAGAGAAGTAATCTTATTAGCATTTTCTTAAAGAGGATTGAATTGTGGAAGAATAAAATGTTTCTATCTCCTTCAAAGAGCTATAAATCTCTTGATCTTTGTTTGATGATGAAGTTTATGTCTAATGCTTTTATGTAGTTAAGCAGAGCAATTTTCTCAAATTTTAGTTTAGTATGGCTAAAGGGCTCTTGATAAAGGGATTGTTGAGCCTTAATTAAGGATTCTTTAGCATCAGTTATTACTTGAGAGTTGTTTACTGTACTTCTTGTTATTCCACTTCGTCAAATCCTCTTTAACCATTTCCAATTTCTTACAATAAATATAGGGCTTGAAATATGAGATATCATGGCTTAATCCTTTCTATAAGGCCAATTTAAAACCATCTAGTCCAACTAGGTAACTATTTAATCTAAAAAGAAAGTAACTCAGCCTATGAATTAAGAGATTATATAGTAAAATAGAAATGATTTGAGATGAAGACTTTCAAAGTAAACTAAGCTATCCTAAAAGTGGATGAGCTAGTGGTTATTCATTAAGGTACAATCTAGTTTCTTTCTAAAGAGCCATCATCTTTATTATTTATTAGTTAAGTGTAAAATTGTACTTTAAATCTAAGATTTGCAAATGATTTGTAGAATTCCTCAGGTTACTTGTGAAGTTCCTGATACAAACATTCCCTTCAGCATCTAAATTGTATATAATACTATTAAGATCTTCAAGAATCACATAAGGAATGTTAGAAATATGATAAATTTATAAAAGCTTATACCATAAAGAAGCTTTATGAAACATCATATTATGAGCATAGAAAAAGTTGCTTGGAAGGTGATTCTTTCATTCAATAAGAGGATTGAAAGATTGATCCTCTGATTAATGGATGAAGAATGTAGGATATCCACTTAAAATGAGAACTATAGGTGATAGTTTTCCAATCTTTATGAAAGCAACTCATTCATATGCAGATGTTCCCCATCAATTTTGTTTCAAGTAAACAAATTAGGAACAACTTGGTGTTAGAAAATCTCTAAGTATTTTTTGTGTTTTTATGCAATTCAAAATGGTGATTCCATGTAAGAATTGTCACAAGGAGAGGGTAGGAGAGCTAACGTTAATGTCTTTGTTCTTCCTTTAATATTTGTGTCTCGATATCATTTTGAAATCTTTATTAGGCTCAATTTAATTATTAACTTTGGAAATTAGAGGAGTCCACTCTTCTGGTGTTAGAGATCCCTAAGATAGGACTATAATATTTTTTATTTCTATAGGGTGGAATTGACAACAATAGAAGAAGGAAGGATATTAGGAGAGAAATGGTTAATTCCTATAATTTATGATTAATAAATCTTATAAAAAATGGGGATCTTAGGAATAATGGTTTCTGATGCTCCTAGAGGTGTTCTGAAGCCTTTATGGATGGAATTAGGGACAAGTTTTTCATTTATTGAGATTGCACATTAGAAAAACTAGGCTAAGGACTTGTGAGCTAGTTTTAACATTAAGAGTAACTATCTCAATAATGTTTAGAAATGCATTAGCTCATTGTAATCATTTTTAGAAAATATTTTACCTATTGCAACCAATCTTCTACCTTGTTGACAAGAATCACTGCTCCATTAACATGATACTCTAACCTCATCTTAAACCATATTATTATTTTCTCCAAGTCTTAAGACATGATTTGCATCTGGTAGGAATTGTTGAATGTTAACTATAACATACGCCTTAGTATAGTTAATTATTTTCATATTAGCAGTGACTTCATCTATGGAGATTAGCTTCCTAATATAGCTAGTCAAATAGGTAAGTCCTTTTATGATTTAATACTCTAGAGGATATTATATGGATTAACCCAAATTGAAACTTGCTTTTGATGAGAGATTTTAAGGAAAAACCTAGTTTTCAATTATGAGAAAGAGTAGCTTCCCATAATCCAATAAGACTGGAGTTACATCTTGTAACTCCTTCTCTGAGAACCTCAAAAGAGGGAACAACTACAGGGCAACACTTTGAGAGGGAGGTAGGACAGAATTGAAGTTTTAAGGTAAGGGAAGAGTCCCCTAAAACTTGCTTTTAAATGTTCTTATTAGGAGAAATGAGGGGGCTAATAGAGGACCAATAGTCACAATAGCTCCTGTAGAGTTGGTGGAAGGAATAATTGGGTTAAGGTTGACAAGCGAGGAAGGACTAAGGAGTTATTAGGCTAGGGCTATATTTAGCTGGATGTCAAATGGAATGTAAAGAAATGGAATGAGATGAAATGCTTTATAATGAAATGAAATGTAAATAAATGTAATATTATAAAATTGTTATTTGGGAGGGAAGGAAAAGTTCATAATGTAATATAGAGAAATATCGTTTGGAAGGTTGATAGAATATAATGTAATGTATGTATAATAATAATGAATGACTATTCTGCCCTTAATAGAATAATGAAATGTATTGTTTTACAGCTTGTTAAAGGGTTAAGAGTATAATTGGTATTATAAAAAATTGTTGTGGATATATTAGATAGTATATATTTATAATTTTAGATTATATCCTAAACTTTCAAATCGGAGGTAACTCATTTTTACTGTTTAGAATGAAATGAGATATAATGTGACACACTCTCTCTCTATCTTATTCTATTCAATTTTATTATAAACCATTTTTTCAAACGATAAAATAATATTCTATTTTATTCCATTACATTCATGTACTAACTACCTTACCAAGAATAGCCTAAGGGTCTGTTTGGTTGGATGTTAATTAATGGAACGGAATAGAATGGAATAAAACAGAAAAGAACGGAACGGTTTATAATAAAATGAAATGTAATGTAGTGAAAAGTTGTTTGGGAGAGATGGAAGGGTTCAAAATGTAATGTAATAAAATGTTGTTTGGAAGATAGATGGAATGGAATGTATTGTATAATAAATGACTTCTATACCCCTTATATTAAAATGGTAGTTGCAAGAGGTTTATTATTTTATTATTAATTATTTAATATATTTTACTTTATTTTATGTGATTTATATTTAAAAATAATTTATTTATATTTTCATTACAAACAATAAAAGAATAATTTTTATATTTTTTTTCTATTTTCATTAACAAAAATTTTATTAAATTTTATTTTATTATTAATTATATACAATTTATTATTAATTATATAAAAATATTATTATTAATTATTTAATTTAATTTAATTTAATTTATTCTATGTGATTTATATATAAAAGTAATTTATTTATTTTTTATTCATATAAAAATATAACAATAATTGAAACCTACGCACAAAACCATTGTCATTTGATAAATATAACAAAATTCAAGAAGCATTTGAAGTTTTTTCTTACTTCAGTTGATAAACATCTAGCATAGCAATCTCCATCATCATCTTTCTACGCAGCCACCTACGAGAACCATAGTATTGTTAAATTGAAGAAAGACAATCACATAGCAAGCTATTTCTTGCTTCTAGAACTAGACTTCACAAACATAGCACTTGCAGCAATCTTTTCAGATGCTCTTGCTTGTCTAATTTTTCCCTTTGGCAACTAGATCTCACAATTATACCTTCCAATAGTTGTTCCTCCAGAAGTGTTAACTCTTCAACGTTAGCTCCAAATATTCAGATTCTTCAATGGGGTATGGCATAGAGCATTCATTTCTTGGTCCAGTTTCAACTATATTGTTGTCACCTATTATAATAGCACATTCTTTTTCTGTAAGTAGAGACCACCTGGTTATAGGATCAAACAAAATTGACATGCCAACAATTCAAAGAATGACAACAAACAGATCTTTTTACTAATCAAGATGTACAACAAAAAAATGCAGGTTTGAAAAATACTGTGTTTTGAGTTTGAGTGTAGAAACTAGCCGATGATCATTAGTAAACGTTTTCCTTAAGCTTACATTTCATAAATAATTACCTCATCAGTCAAAATGATTAGGTTATGTTGCTTCCAGAAGTTTGAGCATTTAAGGAGCAATAACAATTTTCTACCAAGATTAGCCTTCAAGGACTGCAATACACTAATAAAACAAATGTTTCCTCCTTGCCAACTTCTCCTACATATTTAAAGTCTAATGCAGACTTATTACTTCATAATATCAGCTAAAGACCATAGGCTTTCATAGTTAACATATTACAAAGAGCTAAGCAGGAGTAGACCTCCACCTTTCTGCCTAGAACATCTCTAGCTTCTAGGAGTACTAGGTTGTGACCAGCATCTGCCAAATACTTTGCAGTAGATAAACTAGCCAAACTTGCAATAATTTGTAAATTTTAATTACTACCAAACAATCTTGCATTCACAACGTTGATGTGATGAGCCATCTCAAGCACAATTCAATAAACTCAACAATTGGGGAACCACAAAGCAAAAGAAGATGATAGAATGACATATCATTATGAAAGATATAAAATTTGATTACCTACACTAGCGATTACAATCTTCAATGGCTTTGCTGGACAAGGAGAAGTACAATGTTCAATGGCTTTGCTGGACGAGGAGAAGTAAAAAATCAGAGACTTAAGTAAGCCATAAATATATCACCTTCTAAAGTAAGACTCAAGCAGGTACTTTTTGTGTTGAAGTACCTAGCCAATAAATAGGTGCACTTCATATCAAAAGAACAAGCACACAACACATTTTGTGTTGGATAGTCCTTTCTCCCACGAAATCTAGGAGCATTTCGAGCAGGTACTTTCACACGGATATGTGTACAATCAATTGCACCAACACAATCCTGACATTGAAGTATATTATTCTCAAATATTTTGTCTATTGTTTAATATAATTGAACTAAGTTAAGAAAAAAATCACCTTTAAAAATGGCTAGAAGATATGTTTCTAATCCTTCAGGTTGTCTTAGAAACATATCTTCTAGTAGTATGATTCCTTTCAAAACGCTATGAAAATGACGGCTTATAGTTTCCCCAGATCGACTCCAAAAGAACGCAATCTCCCGATTGGTAACATTATGCCCTAATATGTATAGAAACTTCGCTACTTGTTCTTCAACAGTTGCATTTACAGTGGGTCGAAGCACACCATAATTCCACGAATGGTTTAGCCTGCATTCTAATTATATTTCTCCCATTAGAATGAAATAAAATTTTTCGCATGATACTCTCCCTTGATTGTGATCTCTTCGATGGCGTAATCATTTCAACTTTGTCTTTTGCATGTCTCTTACATAAAACCCACCAATAGATCACAAGACAAGTAACATGAACAAGTGCTAATTGATATATACGAATCAATTTTTGTGTTTGATTATCCATTTAATTACCTTCACCGTTCATATCTAAAAAATAAAATCAATAGGAAATGTCAAGAAAAGTAATAGGATAATAAAGAAGACAGTGATGATTGAAAAACGCCCCAAATTCATACAACACAACATATGAGATACGGTAAATTGACAATTCAAAGTTAGACAACACAATATAAACATCTTCGTAGATTAACAATTCAAAGTTAGATTGCATATATATATATATATATATATATATATATATATATATATATATATAATTTACAA
>JANIPN010000006.1:24222322-24234743 GCA_027478595.1 Erythroxylum anguifugum
AAACCCCCAACGGGTACGGGTATGGGGGTGCCAAAAAAATCTCCGACAGGGATGGAGGGCAGGTTCATGGGGAGGGTACGAGGGATGGCATACCCACCCCATACCCGCCCCGTTGCCATCCCTAATAATACTTGTGAATAGAAATGTTTAAGAATAAAGTAGACCCAATTTGATTATTGATTTTCGCATATACGTATATTGTTTTTAAAAAATGTAACAAGTTTTGACTGAATGACTATTTTAGCATGTCATTCTTGTGGGGTACATATTCGGATATCACTCAGGATGTCAGGTAAGTTTCTTGCAAAAGTGGGGTGTTACAAATTCTGATTATTGTTCCTTTTCGAATTAATTCAAAAAAAAGTCTTTTTTGCAGCATTTCAAAATCTTTATAAATTTGATTATTAGTTTCCTATAATCAAAAGGTTGATTTTGTCAAAAAAAAAAAAAAAGGTTGATCAAAATCATTTGAATTAATTTTTAGTAACATTTCAATTTTTAAATTTTATTTTTATATCAGGTCACATTACTGGTACCGATTGGTTCTTATGGTTTACGGTAGCGGACACAACATTTTCTGCAGGTTGAAGAAAGGGTTGTGTTCCTTGATTGTGGCCGCATTAGAACATGGTTTTCGTTTTGCTACAACGGCATCTCTTAATCATGTGTATAAATGTTGGTTTTATGTGGGTATTTTCAAGAGAGCTGATTAATTGCATACAGAAGTCATTGTGTTGGTGGTTGATTATCGATGACAAGAGTAATGGAGATTTCAGATGTTGAATTGAGGGGACCTGTAGCTTCGGCTGACTGATGGCTTGGGACCTAACGTGTGCCTGTTCTTGAATCCTTTTACTAGTACCCACCCTTTCGGTTCCCGCGTCAAGTTCCTGATTAAGCCCGCTCCCACTTTTCTTCACATCATTTTAGGTGGATGAAATGTGCAGACGGTGCTTTTTTCTTTTTCTTTTTTTCCAAATTTTGAGAAAACATAATACATACATAGATCCTTTTACTTGATGCGTTATCAAGATTCGGATCTTCATGAATTTAAGAGATAGCCGTTAAGTTCTTACAACTGCTACTAAGTCAAACTTTTAGCTGTTTTACATCTCAATTTTTGTTCAGATAATAAGCTCCTGATTACTGCAGCTTATGTTACTCAACAGACTCTGAATTATTAGGTAAAAATGATTTCTAACTTTTGAATTTCTGATCATGGTTTCTTGGAGTGGAAATGGAACATGATAAGAGTTACAAAACCTATCAAGTGGGCCTGAGACGGTATGATAGTACATGACCAGAGCCAATGCATCAGCTCAAGAACATGGTAGGGGTGAGGTCGATTTATCTTTACGAATATTGATGTTTTGCGTTAGACGTGTTTCCAATGGTGGTCCTCCTGCTTCCTCCACCTTCAATGTCCTTCTCTTACGACCGACCCCAAACAGACAAATCCAATAGGCTTGATGCTGCATGTCTTTTTCTCTTGGTCCCTAATTTGGTAACGCCTTCTGATAGAAAGGGCCCTATGTTTGTAGTTTGTGCTGTAGCTCTTTTCAATTGTTGTTTGCATTCTATGATCAATGCTACTGGTGGAAGTAGCTTTCTCAATAGCTGCCGTGGGCATTTGTGGGATTCTTACATACTTCTGGATGGAATATCTGTCTACAAAAGGATTGAAGTAACAACTCCCCATTTCTTTCTTTTAATTTACATTGTTCATCGGACAAAAGAGCACGAGCGGTGGAATCTGAACATGGAATGCTTCGTACAAAGAAACTTGGATTACAAAAACAATTTGTTGATTTACTTACACTCTCACAAACTTAATTAGGCAAGAGTTGAATCAGAATAAGAGAAGCCTAAAGCTAACATTATCAACCTATAACAGATAATTCTGTTGTTTGACCAATTATCAAATGAATAAGACTGCAAGATATTGCATAAAACTACGAACTCAAGAAGATGATCTAATTAAAGGTTCAGACGATCTGGAGAAACTAGAAGACTGAACAACTGATTTTGGATTTGCAGCTGCTGCTTTGCTGTGACAATTAGGTTTGTCTACTTCCTCAATGCCATGTCTGATTTCTTTTAACATCACAGTTACCTCCTTCATTGTAGGTCTTTCCTCTGGTGAAGGGTTGACACAGAGAAGGGCCACCCCAATTACCTGAAGCATTTCTTGGAGCTGTGTACCTGAACGTAGGAGAAGTTGTTGGTCTAAAATTGCTGTTAGTTCTCTTTTCCTCTCTCTGAGTTCTTTGCTAATCCAGGTGACAATGTGGGCACCTTCCGGAATCTGACTATCGGTGGGTTCTTTCCCTGTTAAGACTTCCAGCAGGACCACACCAAAGCTGTATACGTCACTTTTCTCCGTGATTCTGAAACTGTACCCATATTCTGCAATTTTTGGAATTTTTGTCAGTCCTTTAAACCACATTATTATGAGCGGACTGAAGTCCGTCAGCGAAGAAACTGTATCCGACACTAAAATATTCATGCCAAAATTGAGCCCTAGCTTGGTAGAAATAATTGAAATACGTCTAGGCAGATTATAAGCATCTGCTTTCTTGCACATAAAGACGCATTGCAGAAAGTTGAAAATGCATGTCCTACTTACCGGGAGCAATATATCCATAGGAACCTGCAACTGCATCTGAAGTGATTGAACGTTCAGAAGAATCAAAAAGTTTAGCGAGTCCAAAATCTGCTATAAAGGCCTCAAATTGTTGTCCTATCAAGATGTTATTGGCCTTGATATCTCGATGTACGATTGGAGGGATACAATCATGGTGAAGGTATGCCAAACCATGAGCTGCTCCCAATATAATCTTGTACCTTGCGTCCCAATCCAAGAGCAACCTTTTCTCATGGAGCACTCCTGCCAAACTCCCATTAGGGATATAATCGAATAAGAGTAATCTTGTTTTCCCATTGCTACAGCAGCCCAGTAGCCTTACAATGTTTTTGTGTCTTATTGATCCAAGAGCTTTAACTTCTGCGGAAAACAAATCTCTTCCCTGAGCTTCAGTATTTTTCACCGGCCACAATTTTTTCACTGCTATAATCTGTTTCATTGGAGTCTCAACACGGTAAACCATGCCTGAACAACCCTTTCCAACGATGTTTGAATCAGAGAGTTGTGACACAATATCAGTTACCGAAAAGTTTAGTTTCTGAAATGGTGTAAATTCCCACTCCAATATGTTATCTTCTTTGTCCTCCTCGCGAAGTTTGATGAACAGCAGCACGCCAACAATGACAATCAACGATGCTGAAATTAAACTGAGAAGAGTCCAAGTGATAAGGTTTCTAATGGATATCCTGCTGTCGTGATTTCCATTTACATGACACGTTGCTCTATTGATGCAGAGTTCATGATTACCAGCATAAGCAGTTGCAGGCAGATCATGGAAGAACTTAGTATTAGGAAGAAAACCTGAAAATCTGTTGTATGAGATATCCAGAGAAACAAGATTGTCAAGACTCCCCAATACTCTTAGAGTTCCTGTAAGCATGTTGTGAGAGAGATCTAAATTGGCAAGTTTTGAGAGATTGGAAAAACTGCCTGGAATAGGACCTCTTAGGTAATTCCTACTCAAGTTCAGAAGAATGTCTAAACCTTGTAATCGACTAATCTCATCTGGGATTGAAAGTGATATCCTGTTGCTGCTAATATCTAGCAACTGTAGATCCCTACACTGGCCAATTGACTTGGGAATTGAACCACTAATGACGTTTCTACTGATAATTAGCTTGTTCAAGGCTATAAGCTTGCCTATGTTCTTCGGGATGGTGCCTGCTATGTAATTACTTGAGAGGTCCAACACATTTAAGTTGACGAGAAATGCAAGAGACATAGGAATGACACCTCGAAGATTGTTGTCGTGCAAATCAACCATTTCTAGATGAGCGCAGTTGCCAATTTCAGGAGGAATTTGTCCAATAAACTCATTATCTGACAGTTCAAGAAAGGTCAAATCATGTAGTAGTCCTATCTCCGGTGGAATTTGACCTGAGAAGTTGTTAGAACTTAGCCGTAAGCGGGTCAAGGCAAAGCATTGGCCAATATCAGATGGAAGTACACCAGAAAACCAATTTGATAATAGTAACAACTCAGATAAGTTCTTGAGATGGAACAAAGTATGTGGAATGGACCCAGTAAGGAAATTATGTGAGAGATCCAATGCTTGAAGTTTATTGCAGTTGGCTATCTCGGTAGGAATGCTTCCACTTAGCTGATTCTGCCAGGCAAAGAACTCCAAAAGCTCACTCAGCTGCCCAATGGCAGCTGGAATCTCTCCAGAAAATCTGTTGTTATCAATATCAAGCTGCTTTAAACGAGAAAAATTGCCAACAAAAGATGGAATATCACCTGAAATTGCATTCTCAGACAAAAGAAGCTCCTCCAATGAAACTAGACAGGCAAGAGAACCTGGAATCCGACCACGAAGAGAATTCATTGAGAGATCAATGACTTTCAAACTAGAGCAATTACCAAGAGCTTCTGGTATGCTCCCTGTTAGATTATTCTGCCATAACAACAACCTCCTTAGACCTTTTAGATGACTCAATTCAAAAGGAATCTCTCCTGAAAGATGGTTTTCGTAAAGAAATAGATTCTCTAGACCCGAACAGTTTCCAATTTCTGCTGGGATGATTCCAGTGAGATTGGCAGTATACACTGAAAGAGTTCTGAGAAGTTTCAGTTCCCCTAAACTTGTTGGTATTTGTCCAGAAATCCCAGTATCTGCAAGACCTAGAAACAACAGCCTTTTGCAGTTTGATATCTGCATTGGAATTTCTCCATGAATGCCCGGGTTGCCTCCGGCACGAAAGGTCTCAAGAGCTGACAATTGACCTATTTCCGAAGGTATCGTACCTGAGAGCTTGTTATCAAACAGTTCTAGCTGTCTTAGCCTTGAGCAATTACCTATTTCTACTGGGATCTCACCATGTAGTGAATTTGTGTTGAGTACAAGTGACTCTAGTTGAGATAGGATCCCAATTTCTGCAGGGATTGCACCTGTTAAATCATTGAAACTGAGGTCCAAGATGATGAGTGAAGACAGGTTTCCTATTGAGCCAGGAATTTCTCCAGTGAGGTTTCCATTAGAAAGGACAAGGGTTGTGAGATGGTTGAAGGAAAACAGCTGAGTAGGAAAGCTGATGGGAAAACTAGTAGAAGTGATTGTTAGTCCTGAGACAAAACCATCAGCAGAGCATTGAACATAATCCCATTTGCATGGATTCTGGTGCGTGGGATCCCATGAAGAGAAGTAAAAAGCCGAAGAAGAAGAAGAATTAAAGGTTGATAACCATGAAAGCAGAGAAAGTCCTTCTTGGTTCAATGCGGAGATAGCTGGGAAAAGGGAGGTGTTGAGAAATAAGAGGATAATGGTGACTGCATTGCTGAGCATGATGAGGTTGGCAGTCTTTCTCTGCTACTGTGCTGCATCTCATTTAATTATAAGGCTCGTTCACGCCCTTTTAATGTTTTTTTTGTAAAGCTTTTTATGGAATGAAATATAACAAAATAAAATGAAATGTATTATAACGGATTACTGTAGTAGAAACAGTAATCTCCTCTCGGTGTGTGTATATATATATATATATATATAATGTAACTATTATTTCGACGAGTAGCAAATTAAAAGGAAGTAATTTTAACTTTCTTAACAAACAATTTATAAAAATTAATAAAGCAACTTATTTGACTTTAATGATAATTTCCAACTGATAGATGCATTATATTTTAACAATATATTTAAAAGTATGATTTTTATATAAATTTTGTTATAAAAATTTTACCTATATTTATATTTGATTAATAAGTTCAATTTTTTGTGATTCTTCCAATTTAGTAACATTTAATATATAAGGATTTAATAACTAAAAGAAATTAAACTTTCAAGAAGGTTACTATAAATGATTCATTTAATAATACCGCAGATAATTATATTTAGTAATCAGCTGGTTAAGTTGTTGGATTGAACTCAATCCACTTTTTTTTAAAATGTTCCTTTGAAAAATATTTTGTTCCAACAACCGAAAAATTAAGGAGCCAAAAAAAGATTGTACCTAAAAATTATTACAAATTATTCAAGTTGTCATATTTTATTATTGCTTTCCTTCATCTAACACTAGTACCCTAAACTTAATTTGTAAATTTAGATATCTAAAACTAAATTTTTATGAGAATATTCAAAGACATAATAAGATATAATACTTATAATTTTTTTAAAAGTCATGTCATTATAAGTCATTTTACACATAAAGAACTAATTTTTACCCAACATTTTTAAATAAACGGTTGATATTATCTACTGATCAAATCAATTGACATAATTCGCTGTTCGCTAACCGCTGGTAGAATCAACTAACAGTTAATGCAATTTGCTGATTGCTAACACATGGCCAACATGAAAATAAAAAATAATATTCTTTTTAAATTATTAATTGGACTTTAACATACTTTACATATTCATTTACATCTTTTTTTAAATTGTGGAAAAATATTTTTTTTTAAATTGTAAGTTTACTATATATACAAGTACATGTTTATAGGAAATATTCGAGTAGAGATATTTGTTTGTATACAAGTATCAAAAGGAATCAATTTGGTAATTAACCATAATGCATTTGTACAATTTTGTTTTATGTTTCAAATTTCTACAATACGTGTATAGATAATATTAAAGATGCATATATTTATTCATATAAATTTTAAAAGGAATTAATCTCTTCATTAATTATAATATATCAATATTCAAAATAATATAAAAGCAACTCTTATTATAAAAAACATGCAAATATAATAAATTATGGTGACAGTAACTATTATTTTTATTAAAAATAATATATCTTTTAAAAACTAAATTATGGCTTAAATATAAATATTATTTAGTAAAAATATATCATTTTATTTAAAATAAGTACTTAGAACAACGTTATTATATTTATTCTCCACATTAACATTAAAAGGTGAATTTGATTCTAAACTTGAAAATATTGGAACTTTTATTTTAAAACTAAAACATCCCATAAAAGTAAAGAAACACGCATGTACGTCCATTTATATGTTAGGAAATTAACTTCAAATACTATCTTCATGTATTTTGAAAGTTATTATAATTATCTTGTATATTATTCCCAGCTAATCCTCTAAGTTTACAAAATAATAATTTCAAAACTTTCCATAGGTTTTGGAATTATGCATTATAATTAAATAATTATGCATATAAGTTTTGTAGTAATTATTGAGTTTCTTTCCTTATATTTATCAATATCAGTTGCACCACATCATATTTATTGTTAGATGATGATTAGTAACTATATATTTTATTAATTACATATTGCTATATAATTGATACATTTCAATTTCTTATGATTTTTCAAGAAGAGGCTATGAGAAAAGTTGATAAAAAATTTGAAATAAAATAGTTACAAATTAAGAAACGTCCATATTGTTGAATATATCAACAGTAACAACTTTTTAGTTTGAATTTATTAATTTGGTTTGAACATATTTAGATACAAACATTTATATAATTAATTTACTTAATATTTTATTCAAAATTTTAAAACAAATAAAGATATATTATGAAAATAATCAGTAGTTACATCTACAAAATTATTTTAATCTTATCTTTATTCAATTGTTTCAAAAGCTTTCCTACAATGTATACTTAACTTATGTCACTAGAACATTATACTTATATATTTAAGTATTTATAATAAATGATAAAGAGTTACTATAAACAAAATATAAATTAAGAAATATATTTAAAATATTATTAAAAACAAATTACATATTATATAATTTATTATATTAATTTAAAAATGAAATTTAAAATTAAAATAGATGCTTTGCTCAGAACTAGAGTAATTTACAACTTGGGCTTATGAAGTATATTAGAAGTATTTATATTAAAATTTTCCAAACTATGCTTAAATGACAAATATACTTGTGTGACAAATAAATTAATACAAATCTTGACTAACTACTAGTTGGAAGAAATTGTTGGGAGACAATAACATAACTCTTTAAAAGATCAACCAAACATTAACAATTAAAATACTCTTCAACCTCAACCAACAAAGTAGTATGAGAATAAAAAACTTAATAATGAAATAAACAACAAGATTTACGTGAAAAATCCTCTAGTGTGAAGGAAAAAACTATAGGCCAAACTAACAAGGAAATCCACTAAACTCAAATAAAGATTTAGAAAGTTTAAGCTCTCATCCTGTAACAAATTGTCTCATAAAGTTTCAGGATTGAAGCAGAAACTGATGTAAGAATCTACAAATCTCATGCCAATTCAAAAATAATTAAAAAATATGAGAATACTGTACTACTTGTCCTCTCTCTATTTTTCCTCACTTTTGGACGTTATGGTTATACTCTCATGGAAACTTACACATTGTACTGTTTTATATCACAAAATAGGTTTTTTTGCATCATACATAGTCACATACACTACCTCACTCGCAAATGTACACGATCACAACATGGTTGTCATACACGGTCGTGCATATCACAAAGAAGAGTGTACACGAATGTGTATATCTTTGCTCTTTATGTCCTTTTTCACATAGTTTCAGAGAATTACATGATTGATCCATATGTTCGTATAAGTGGAAAACACGAGCATGTATCACTCTACAGGGACTTGTTACTTATACAGTTGTGTAAGTTTAGGACACGAGTGTGTAGCACCTTACAAGGTCATGTCTATCTCCATATGAGCTTCATCTATCTTATCTACATTTGTTTGTCATTCCCATAAATCATAAGGCGTCTATGATCACTGTAAGTCTCAAAATCGGGTTAGATACTTAATAATCTTCCTTTCAGCCTAATTATAGGAAAGACTCGTTATTCTCCAACATCTACTTGAGAGACATCCCTACAAGCTTGTTACATAACTCACGTTTACTTCTGGGAATAACTTTAGTCAACATATTAGTGCTATTCATGTCTATATGAATCTTCTTTAACATTAATTCCTGCTCTTTAATCATAGAGCTTAACCAATGATACCTTAAATATATATGCTTTGTGCAGGAACAATACATAATATTTTTGCTCAAGTCAATAGTGTTTTGAATATCACAAAATGCTAATAGTCTTCTTGCTTCATATCCAACTCTTAAAGGAACCTTTTCAGCTAGAGCGTTTCTTTACAAACTTACATTGCAGCTACACACTCTACTTCAGTTTTAGATAAAGCCATACACTTTTATATCTTGGATTTTCATGAGATGGCTCCCTCTGTAAACTTTAATTGAAAACTTAAAGTGAATTTTCTTTTATCAAGATCTCCAGCCATATCTGCATTCGTAAAACCTTTTAAAGTTGGAAAACCATCACCAAAACAAAAACTCCACTTTGATGTGCTTGTTAAATATTTCAAAATCTAATTCACTACTTCCTAATGAACCTTTAGTGGATTGGACAAAAATTTGCTCATTTTCCGAACAACCTATGCAATATCTAGCCTTGTGCACCCTATTGCATATATCAAAAACCTTACTGTGGATGAGCATGAAACAAAGGACATACCATCTTTCTCCTTTTTTGTTGAGGAACATGCATGCTTAGTCAACTTAAAGTGAGGTGCCAATGGCATGCTAACTTGCTCGGCGTGCGTCATACTGAACATTTCTAGTACTTATTCAATATATCTCTCCTGAGAAGAGCACAATCTCCTTCCCTTCCTGTCTTTAGTTATCTCCATGGATAAAATCTACTTTGTAGGTCTCATGAACAAATCCTCCATATCAAAAGATTTAAACAAATCCTCCTTCAACTTTTAGATTCTTCCAACATCTTGACCCACAATCAACTTATCATCAACATATAGAAGAAGAATGATAACATACTCACTGTGAACTTCTTGGAATACAAACAAGCATCTATATAAGTTTATTTATAACAATGATCCACCATAAAAGAATTGAACTTCTAATACCATTGCCTTGGAACTTATTTAAACCCATATAGGCTTTTCTTCAACTTGTAGACTAGATTTTCCTTGCTTTAACTTTGAAACATTCTGGCTACTCTATATATATCTCCTCCTCCAAGTCTCAATGCAAGAAGGTTATTTTAACATCCAATTGTTTGAGTTTAAGATCTAAACAAGAAGTTAGAAATAAAACTCTTTGAATTGAGGTCATCTTCACTACTAGTGAGAGGATTTCATAAAAAATCTATACCCCTTTCATCACTACCCTTGCCTTATGCTTCACTAGCTTGTCACCATCTTTCTGTAAGGTTCTGATCATGCATCTCATACATAATATATATCAAATATATGCAGCGAAAAATAAAACGGAACAATAAAAACCATATCTACTCATGCATATAGATATAGAAAAAAAAGAAGTAAGATGTAAGATGTTTACATACCTTTCCGATGATCTCCTTTGTTCTTTAATCTTCTTCGCATTAGGTTGTTGTAAACCATAACGATCAACGTAGACCGTCTCTAATAAAAGTCCACACGAAGATAGAAGGATGAAACCTCACTAGGAGATGGCTAGAATTCTATCTTTGTGCTAGTAAAGACAAGAACTCTTGTAAGAGTCAGAAAGAAAAAGAGTGTGCGTGTAAGAAAGAACCTTTCTTTCACTTGTGTCATACACAACATGCACAAAAATCATCTCTATTTTCTGCATTATTTGGCCTTCCATAACCCCCATTACTAATGGAGAGTTATGAGAATTTAATGGTCACGAATAACATGCATTAATGGAAGTTATGGGAAGTTAATGGCCAAATTGGCAACCAACAACATTTGTTTCTAATCCATTCCATTTAACGTTTCTACCACGATCACATCACGATACAATCCCGAAACACTCCCTCATATCTTGAATCACCATTCAAGTCCATTTTACTCATCCTTTGGATATCCTATGTGCGTTACCCATTAGATTCCCGGTTATGTTAGCCACTTGAATTAACACTTAATTCAAGTAAGTTAAGAGCAGTATCTAATAACACGTCATAACCCCCAATTGATCGAAAAGTTAGTGATTTGATTACAAACCCTTCCATATGCAATTTGTCCTTTCACCATCTGTACCCACTTGGTTCAGATTATGGTCAAAGTGTCAACTCCCACTAGACTGACTATGTCATATCTAATCCAAGTGATATTAGACCTTTTCCTGAGGATCTCATTACTCTATGTATCATTGAAGACTTTCTTCATGACATATATCTGCTTTGGCCAGAGACTCCCGAGTAATGACCTCGACAAGAGGTTGTGGGTATCATCTCCTTCTATCAGGAGTGGTGAATCCTTTATTGGCTACTTAATTACCTCCGAATACCTTAAGCTATACCTAATCACCACCCTACGATTAACCCCTAAATGGCATCACTGAATATAGTCAAAGCATAGGATCAATATCCGAGATATCCTTGAGCACCTCAAGTTAAAGGATACTTGCACCATTGCTATGATAAGACTATCATTGACGCCAAAATAGAATATCCATATGATTTTCTCATAGTAGGTCAATTCAATGTACTTACTACCCATAGTAAGTATCCACATGTTAACTCCAAACAACTTATGTCTACAGCTTATGAGATCTACTACTTAATCCAATCAAGATGTATAGCATGTGCTAGTTTATCCGAATTAATGATATCCCATCTTATTAATCCTATGATTAGGAAAAGTTTAGACGCTAACGTAATTACACATGATAGGAATCTCATTATCATGATCTCATCATGATTTCCTCCATGCTATGTTTTGTATCAAGGACTTCATTAAATCAATTTAAGATCAACATCAAATCCATAAATGTATGAACATCGAAATAATGGAAAATGTCTTTATTAATCATAAAATGATATGTACAATAAATGCTAAAGGTGATTGCCTTTAGAGCACTTCTCTAACACTTTCTTTATCTTGAACACCCACTTATTCTTCAGTGGCTTTTTGCCTTTTGGAAGCTTCACAAGCTCATATGTATCATTCTTCTTTAACGAATTTATATCTTCCTTCATAGGTGTGATCCAGAGATATTTTTCTTCACAAGATGCAAGCTCTTGCACATTCTCAGGCCCCCCCTTAGTGGTAAACAATAGGTATTCTAAACTTGGATACCTTGTAGAATGCTTTTTCTCCCTTATCGACCTTTGAAGTTGTGTATCACTAGTTGTTGAATCCAATTACTCCTTTGCTCATTATCCTCAACAACTTCAATTTCAGCATTATCTGAATGTGGTTAATGTAGGAAAATCCCGGGAGGAACATCACATGTTCCAGCAGCGGAAAACAAAAATTTTTGTTCCCGGGACCTTCCCGAAACCCAGGATCTAGGTGTCGGTATGAAAACTCAAACCTAACAGCCAATAGAGACTGTCTCTAAAGGTGATCCACGC
>JANIPN010000006.1:24592175-24607078 GCA_027478595.1 Erythroxylum anguifugum
TAGTTGGGAGATTGTTGAAATAAAAAAGTAAAGGGTGAGGACTGGTTTAGGGTGGGAGTGGGCATTCGATTAATCAAATAGGCAGCAGTTTGAATAGCAAAGGACCAAAAACGTAAGGGAACATGGGCATGGTGAAGAAGGCATCGGGCTGTCTCAATAAGGTGGCGGTGTTTGCGTTCAGCAAGTCCATTACGTTCAGGGGTGTGGGGAGGTGTCGTGAGGTGAGAGATTCCATTAGCAGACAAGAATGGGCGCAGTTTGATGAATTCGCCACTGTTATCAGTAAAAAGAGTCGTGATGGTAGAGTTAAATTGTTTTTCAACTAAGGCTTTAAACTTAGGAAAGATAGTGGAAACATCATATTTATGTTTAAGGGGATAAAGCCAAACATAACTAGAAAAATGATCTACAAAGATCACATAAAACTTGAAATTATCAATAGATGAAAAAGGTGTAGGGCCCCATACATCAGCGTATATAAGCTGTAATGGACGATTACTAGTAAGACTGAATTTGTAAAAGGGTAACTTGTAACTTTTGTTTTGAATACAAGTGGTGCAGGAGTAAGAGGAGGAGGTGGACGACGATAGGCGATGAGCAGACAGAACTTTATTGAGAGTGCGCGAGGCAGGATGCCCTAGGCGTTGGTGCCAGCATGCAGGGGAGGTGGGAGAGGTGACAGCAAGAGCATGCGGTGGGGTGGAGGTGTCTTCCCTGTTCCTAAAGCTTTCACCTTGAAACAAGAGGGAAAGAATTCAACAGAGACATTATTGTGTTGACAAAGTTGAGAAGCAAAGAGGAGGTTGTGATTAATTTGTGGAACATAAAGAACCTTTGGCAAGGTGAGTGAGGTGTGAGGGGCGTGTAAAGTAGTAGTACCAGTGTGAGAGATTGGGAGAGTATTACCATTGACAACATGGAGATGATCTGAACCTGGGTATGGAGTAGCAAGTGATAAATTGGAAAAATCATTTGTGATGTGATGAGAGGCCCCAGAATCCAAGAGCCAGTGATCTTGCGGAGGTTGCAGATGGATAGCATGAGCAGATGGCTTCACATTGAATGGTGGAGAATGTTGTGTGACATTTGGGTTGTTGACGATTTTAAAGCAACACTTGGCAATGTGACCACGTTTCCCACACCACTGACAGACATCTTGGCGTCTAGGAGTGGATTGATGTTGCGAGTTGGTTGATGTGGGGGGCTGCCCAAGAACAGATGCAGGCATTTTGGGCTTGCCAAAAGAGGATCGTTTGTGAACATAGTGAGCAGATAGGATAGGATATGTAGGTTTTTCTTCTTTCTGCAATTGAAGTTCATGGTTGAGGAGTTGCTCATAGATCTGGTCGTAGGTAAGGGGTGAGGGATGGGCTCGCAAGACAGTAGCAATATCTTTAAAGTCTGGTCCAAGGCCAGATAAACAATAGAGGACAAGATCTACATCATCGAGAGGATAGCCAATGAGAGAGAGTTCATCAGCAAGAACTTTAATCGATCGAAGGTACTCCGAAACAGAGGCAGTGCCTTTAGACATAGAGGAGAGTTTCTCCTTCAGATGGAGGACACGAGATCGAGAACGGTTGGCGAAAGCAATGAGAAGCTGGGTCCAAGCTTCACGAGAGGAGGTGGCTTGCGAGATGATGGATCGAGCATTAGTGTCACAGGAGCCTAATAAAGCCAACAAGAGGAGCTGATCTTATCAGAACCAATGAATGTAGGTGGGGTTTTCAGTTTCTTTCCCATCAACAACGCAAGTGGGGAAGGGTGGGGAAAGGGAACCAGTGATATAGCCTTGAAGGCCATAACCAATGAGAAGAGATTTCATCTGTTTGGCCTAGGCTACGTAGTTGTTGGGGTTGAGTTTAATGGGAACGAAAGAGGCGACGTTGATTGCAACCAGGTCATTCGAGGTGGTGGTGGAAGGAACAGTCTGGGTGGGAATAGTGTCTGTGGAGCTGGAGGTTGAAGAAGCCATTTGGATAGAGGGTGAGGATCGAAGAGAAGATTGCTTGTTCGAGCCTTTAATGCTCTGATACCATATAGAAGAAATGAATAGAGATGGAAAGCTCAACTTTATTATTCAGGTGTGACGTACATTTATACACAAAAGAATGAGAAGAATCAGATAGAGAGAGAAAGTTACAATGGAGAATATAAACAGTTATAACAGAAGAATATAATAGTACAGATTATTAGAATACAACGATGAGGAGACGTAGGCAGTTATGACAGTGGACAGAATATTTCCTTATTAAAGAAAATATTTAAACTTTTTAAGTTTGAGTGTGGGAGTGATCCACCACAAATTGGTGAGGTATTTAAGCGATATAATTGATAGGTTGAGAAGTTAACATCTAGTTTAAGTTAGATAAGAAGTTATTGTAATTCTATTACATCAAAGTGGAAGATCCTTTGGACCTTTGATCTTATAATTTTGCCTTTTGTATTAGAGAGTTTTTCTATATAAAAATTTTATTATCCTCTATTTTTTATTTGGAATTTATTCTTATCGATTTTCTATCAATCAAAGAAGAACAAGAGATATTAGTTATCTGCGCATCCCTTTCCTAATAATACATACATGACCAAAAACAAAGAATTTAAGATGGTTTGAGGGTGTTATAATAAAAAAAAATCCACTCACCTAAATGAATTAGTGAAAAAAAACAATAAAAAAAGCTAATTAAGCTACTTTAAAGGGAAGAAATAAAGAATCACAAATACATAAAGAATCTTATAAATAAAAAACGAAAAGAAATAATTAGAATTAAAAGAAAATTAACAAAGTAGAAAAATACTTACAAGATATCAACTTTTTTAGAAAAGAGTAACTTTCACTGGACGGGGGAGAGGGGAAAAATTGCCAAGTTGGGCTTCTAGGAACAAAATCCTACAAAAAAGAGTATTATCACGAGGAGGGGAAGCGAGAGTTGCAGTAAATAGACTAAAAGCTAAAGACTTTTTAATAGATACTGCGGACAGCACAAAGATGAAGGCAAGGGAAGAGAGAAATGATGACGACTGACATGAAATGGATCACGAGTTCTTGTTGGTAAGGAAGGGGAAAATTAAGGCTCAAAAGTGCGAGTTAGTTTAGGAAAAGTGAGTGGGTCATGAATTATGAGCTAAGTCCATCAGTCTATAACCCATGAGGGTTGCGGTGTAACGGTAAGAACTCTTCCATCCTTAACTAAGATTTTGAGTTCGAGTCTTAAGAATAGAGTCACTTTAAATACTCGTGAGGGAGAGCTTTGTCGCCTGCAAAGATCCTTTTCAGCTCGAATCCGGACTAATCGATTGCTCATATAGTGCCAGATACCGGATGGTTTAATAAAAAAAATGGTCCATCAGTCTATGTGGGTCATGTATTCGTAAAATTTCTGTATGCTCATAACTCATATTGAAAATGGTCTCATTAGTTGCGTTAACAAAAAAAAAACAAAAAGACATAAGTTTCTAATTTGAGTTTTAAAAAGTTAATCAAAAATTTAAAATATTTTACTTTAAAATAATAAAATTTTAAAAGACTTAACATTTATTTTAAACTTTGTTGTCCCAATTTTTTTAAAAATAAGAAATAAATGTAAAAGGTAAAAAAAATCAGAAAAACTCCCTCCATAAATTGCTTAAAATTTCTGCCATTGGATTCCTGTGACAATGACATTATATTATTCTCCAGGCTCCAATTTTCAAGCCAACGGTTCGCACAGCATCTCATTCTTCTCTACTTTGAATAAAGGAGAAATGTGTATCCTGACTTCAATCGCCTAATGGCTTCGAAAGTAATTTCTTCCTACCTCGAAGTCCACCACACTCATCCTCGTCCTGTGTCCCGTGCCGATGAAGCAAAGCAGAGTCAGCACGCAGTTATCTGAGCTGCCATCTTCAGGAAAGGGTAGAAATTAACAAGAACCCCTAAAACAACCTTGTAACCGTCGAATAATAAGACAGCAGAGAGGCGTTATCCTGAGTGACGGCCACACACCTCAGTCCTCAGTGCCACGCCTCCACGTGTATCAGATAGACCATACCTGTTATATATCTATATATATATTATTTACACACAAGATGATTTACACACATACACACTCCTCTTATTCCTCCGATGGATCACCAGGCCGACGCTCACCGCACCGATTTGATGACCATAACCAGGTACGTTTTGACCGCTCAGTCCAAACACCCTGAGTCGCGTGGTGACTTCACTATCTTGCTCAGTCACATTGTCCTCGGCTGCAAGTTCGTTTGTTCTGCTGTTAGCAAGGTCTCTTCATCTTCCTTTCTTTCTTTATAAATAACCCATTACCATTACGTAAATGTTCGTTTGCGTCGGATCATATTGATTTCAATTTGATTGGTGCAGGCGGGTCTTGCCAAGCTCATAGGACTTGCTGGGGAGACCAACGTTCAGGCAAGTTAATGTTTTTTTTTCCATTTGCTCCCAAGATTTCTCCTTTCTCATTGATTTATTATTAATTCTTCTGGGTTGTCTTCATAACAGGGTGAAGAGCAAAAGAAACTTGATGTCCTTTCTAATGAAGTTTTCATTAAGGCCTTAGTCAGCAGTGGACGAACTGTAAGTTTCAGGATTATCTATTTAAAAGTGCTTTTTTCCCCGAAAATTAACAGATTTCATTAAAGAAATATATATACATTCTAGAATACAAAAGATCTAGAATAGCCCAAAAGTTCTAGATTACATAGAGTTGTGGTTCTAGTAATCATCTACATCTCGAAATCTAAGGGATACTTATGAGACCACATAAGCCAGAATTACTCCAATCCCCATCTACTCTTCATACTGCTTGTCAGATTTGCTGCTTTCCCTCTTCCTAACATGGCCAATCTGTAGTACAGAAAAATGAGCTGCAATTTAAAAGTGCTATGTTTTAATACCTCATGTAAGTTTCAGGATTGTCTGTTTAAAAGAGCTTTTTTTCAGTACCTTCTGTAAGTTCCAGGATTATCTGTTTAAAAGAGCTTTTTTTCCAGTACCTTCTGTAAGTTCCAGGATTATCTGTTTGAAAGAGCTTTGTTTCAATACCTCCTCTAAGTTTCAGTATTACTTGTTTAAAAGAGCCTTGTTTCAATATCTCCTGTAAGTCTCAGGATTATCTGTTTAGTGCTTTGTTTCAATATAAGTTTCACGATTATCTATTTAAAAGAGCTTTGTTTCAATACCTCCAGTCAGTTTCAGGATTATCTATTTAAAAGAGCTTTGTTTCGATACCTCCTTTAAGTTTCAGGATTATCTATTTAAAGCTTTGTTTCAATACCTTTTGTAAGTTTCAGGATTATCTACTTGAAAGAGCTTTGTTTCAATATCTCCTCATTTCGTTTAACAATTTTGAGTTATTTGGCAGTGCATCCTTGTCTCAGAAGAGGATGAAGAGGCCACGTTTGTTGAGCCTGCTAAGCGTGGAAAGTATTCACCATCCATCCTCTTGCTTTCTCTTCTTTCTTCTAGGTTGCAAATTCTGGACTCTTTTTAAGCATAAATGTTGTATACATCCCATGTGAACAGGTACTGCGTTGTTTTCGATCCATTGGATGGATCTTCCAACATTGATTGTGGAGTTTCCATCGGCACGGTATACACGTCATGCAGAATCATTCTACAGGATATTTAGTTTTCTGTCCATCTATTACTTGCACTTAAATTAATGGTTTTTGTTTAGAATAACTTGAGGTTGGAGTTGTGTATTGAGTCTCTTCTCTTTCATCCAGATTTTTGGGATTTACATGGTGAAGCAGGACCATGATCCAACTCTAGAGGATGTCCTGCAACCTGGAAAGAACATGTTGGCAGCTGGCTATTGCATGTATGGAAGCTCTTGTACGGTATGAAGAGCAACACTCAGTAACATTCTAATACCCAGTTTTTTGTCCATTCATGTTTTTTTCTCATACCTATAGCATCTGGGTTAGGGATGGCCTGGATATTAATTCTTTTAGGTTGTCTTTGGTTAAGGCGTCAAAATTTGATTCATGAAGTTTCTCCATGGCCAGTTTAAATTAAGGATCATCATGCGCTCAACTTATTGCAAAAGGATGATTTATTATGCAGCTTGTGCTGAGCACTGGAAGTGGTGTTAATGGATTCACCCTTGATCCATCGCTTGGAGAGTTCATACTTACTCACCCTGATATCAAGGTAACTTTGATTCTGATTGTTGGAGTAACTGTTTAAGATTATACCAATTTATCGATATGTGATCTATGTAACAAAGACAAAGAGTGAAGCTCTTAAACCTGCTAAAGAAAAAAAAAATACCTGTTTACTAAGTTGTTAGTACTTGTAATTACAACAATACTCCTTAACCATGAAACTTGACTTCGATTGCTTTTGGATTTTACTTTTGCATGGACAATTTTGTTTTACTGTTTAATCACTTGACCGTGCTTGTAAGCTACCATATTAATTGTGTATTTTTAGGTTTTTCTGTGTAATTTTATGGAGGTGTATGGTTTGAATGAGTCTGTGAATAAAAATGCGTCCTGCTTTTAAATGCAAATGAAACTTTTGGTGCTACTTGAATTAGATATGCCTGATGATTCTAAAATTCATGCTTCTTGTTATAGATTCCAAAGAAAGGAAAGATTTATTCAGTAAATGAAGGAAATGCTAAGAATTGGGATGGTCCAACAACCAAGTATGGAGCATTCTTTAAAGTAATCTTGTGGTTTTCAGTTGATTATTTTGTATTTACTGAAGTTCACTGATATAATCTGGCTTTAGGTATGTGGATAAATGCAAATTCCCGAAGGATGGTTCTTCACCAAAATCTCTGAGATACATTGGAAGGTGTCATGAACATGTCTCATAATAATTAATTCATCTATCTTCGACCTTATCATTTCTTTATGTTAAATGAAGATACCATTCTATTACAAATGATAAGAGAGTATTAGTGATCATTCATTCACGAGTGTTTGTGATATGGGTCCAGGTGTAGGTTCTAGTCATGGGACGATCCACCAGGGAGTCCTCTTGATTTCCCTTGTTGGAGTTCTTCCCTTTTCTAGAAGACCCTATGTTTCTACGCTAGAGGGAGACCTGTCTGTGACAAGGTCTCTTCCTCTTAAGCAATATTTCTATGATAAATTGTCTAATGCTTTATTCATAAATAGTGTGGCCTTATACAGAGACTGGTTACATTAGTTTATTTAGGAAGTTCCTTAAATAGGACTTCGAACAAGAATAGGAATGATTAATGTAGAAATAGGAATGCTAACCTACTAGTTATCATACTAAATATTTAAATAGACTCCTAAGCTAAGATGTTGCAAATTTCCCATTTTAAAGGGATGTTGCAAATCTCCTATTTTAAAGGTTCGATCGTCTTCCTGCTATGTTTCGTACCCACAAATGCATCCTTGTCCACATCATTACTCCCCTCCTCGACAAGGAGCTTGTCCTCAAGCTCGAACTGTGGATGAGCATGCTGGAAATCTTAAACTTTTTCCCACGTAGCTTCTTCAGCAGGCAATCCGAGCCATTGCACCAAAATCTCGCGTACGCCACGGTTCACGCGGGACCAAAGTACTATATACGGTGTAGGGATAACCTTGCCATTAGAATGAGGTGGAAGGGGGGCAATAGAAACGGCGGTGACCCCATTAAAAGCCTTAAGCTGAGAGACATGGAACACATCATGAATTTTGCTGCCCGGAGGTTAGGCGAGCTGATAAGCCACCTGTCCAAGCCACTTTAGCACCTGAAAAGGACCATAAAACTTAGGAGATAATTTCCTAGAATTTCTTGGTGCCACAGTAAGCTACCGATAATGTTTTAGACGCAGCCAAACCAATCCCCTGTTGAAAAACCAAGTCTCGGTGCTTCTCATCGTAACCTTGCTTCATCCGAGTTTATGCATGTAACAACTTGCTTCGAATTTTAGCCAGCACTGCATCACGTTCCCACAGAGCAAAATCGACAATCTCCACCTTTGTAGGTCCTAGTTCATAGGATAAGAGACGAGGAGGCTCTCTCCCATAAACTACCTGGAAGGGGGTAGTTCGCAAAGAAGAGTGAAAGGAGGTATTATAACAATACTCTGCCCATGCAATCCAATCCACCCAACTTCTAGGATGATCCTCCACAAATCACCTAAGATACATCTCGATGGTGTGATTGACTGCCTTAGTCTGTCTATATCTGAGGATGATAAGCAGAGGAGTGGGCCAACCGAGTCCTATACTGGCAAAAGAGCTCCTTCCAAAACATGCTAGAAAAAACCACATCACGATCACTAACAATAGACTCAGGCAAGCCATGTAAACGAAATACTCGATCAAAGAACACCTAGGCCACCAAACTAGCTGTGTATGGGTGGGCAAGGGGAAGAAAATGTGCATATTTAGATAATCGATCCACAACCACAAATGACACCGACTTACCACCCACCTTAGAAGGCCCTCAATAAAATCCATTGAAATGTTGGCCCATATTTGCACCAGCACCTCCAAGGGATGCATAAGTCCCGCTGAGTGTAAATTCTCCCACTTATTCCACAGACACACTTGACAGTTCTGAATGAACTCCCCAGTGGCAGATTTCATGCCGTGCCAATAAAATCACTTTTAATCCTTGAGTAGTCTTCTGAACCCCTTCATGAGTAGAATTATGTGTACTTTCAATTACCAAATTAATCAATAGAGAAATAGGGCAAAGTTATACCCGATTAGCGTAGAAAATTAGGCCTTCCAGTACATACCACTCGGCACCGGTCTGTCCCTGCAGAATCTGGTCCTTGAGTTGCTATAAGTCATCTGAGGAGGCCACCTCTGCTTGAACCTCATAAAAGAATTTCACCTTAGGCCAAAAGATGGCACACAACAGTGCTGAATCGTCTTCCTTTCGAGATCAAGCATCAGTCGCATGGTTGAGCACACTAGCGCGATATTTGACCCTTAAATTGAACCCCAAGAGCTTCCTCACCCATTGTTGTTGTGGCAACGTAGATAGTCGTTGTTCCAAGAGATACTTAAGGCTGTAATGATCTGTGTGGATGAGGAAAGGACGTCCCCATAAATAAGGCTGCCAATGTTGTACTGCCTTTGTGAGCCCAATGAGCTCCCTATCAGGAGCCCTTTTTGTTGCAAAATGGCCTTGATGCCGCCCCCAGAAGCGTCACATTCTACCACGAACTCTTCGTTAAAGTCTTGTAATTGTAGCATTGGAGAAGTGGAAAGTGCCTCCTTTAGCTTGGCAAAGGCAGATTCGGCCTTTGGGCTCCAGTGGAAGGAATTCTTCTTTTGAAGGTTTGTAAGTGGGGTTGTGAGGACCCCATAATCCTTAATGAACTTGCGATAATATCCCATTAGCCCTAAGAAACCTCGCAATGCTCTTACCGATTGTGGTGGTGGCCAAGTTGTGACTGCCTGCACTTTAGAGCTATCCACGGAAACCCCTACACTATGCACAACATGACCTAAGTATGCCACTTGAGTTTTCCCCAAGGCACACTTACATTTCTTGACAAAGAGATGGTGAGAGCGTAATAAATCCAAAACTGGGCGTAGATGCTACATATGCTCAACCCAAATCTTACTATAAATTAAAATGTTATAAAAGAAAAAACCAACACGAACTTACGCAAGTAAGACTGAAACATCATATTCATCAAGGCTTGAAAAGTTGATGGAGCGTTTGTGATATTGAAAGGCATTACCAAAAATTCGAAATGGCCGTGGTGAGTGCGAAAAGCAGTCTTTTCCACATCCCTTGGATCCATCCTCACCTGATGGTAGTTGATCGAAAATCGAGCTTATTGAAGTACTTAGCACCATACAATTCATCCAACAACTCGTCTTCCACAGGTTTGGGAAACTTATCCTCGATGGTACGAGAGTTTAACTCCCGATAGTCAATTTAGAATCTCCACAACCTATCGTGCTTTGCGACTAAAAGTACGGGTGAGGAGAACAGTGACCGATTAGCCTAAATAATGCCTTGTTGTAGCATCTTACTGCATTGTCTCTAAATTTCATACTTCTAAAGGTGGGGGTACCGATATGGCCGAATTACAACTGGGCCAGAACCCGATTAAAGAGTGATTCGGTGATCACACTGTCTAGTGGGGGTTAGGCTAGTTGGTTCTTGGAAGAGATCCAGAATTTTGCCAAGATTTTCTCCAAGGCTACGGCCCGCTGCTCCTGAACCTGCACAGCATGCACCTGGATGCTTCCTTCCACCTTCTAGCCGCATCACTCCATGTTTTTCCTTGCTAGCTCAAAGCTCATGGTCAGGGACCTAAAATCCCATAGAATTGGACCTAAAGTACGCAACCATTTCACACCCAACACCAATCAAATCCTTGTAATGGAATAACCAATAAATTAGTTAAAAAGGAGTCACGCTGCACCTAGAGTAACATGGCTTCGCATATGCTTGAGCTAGGGACCCGCTCCCTATTAGCTACAGAAACTTGTATACTTGGTTATTGTTGAACCTTTAATCCAATTTGTAGGGCGGCAGCTTCACTGATGAAGTTGTGCGTGCTCCCTGAATCTACCAATACTAGCATTAGATTTCCTGCCACAACTACCTCTAGTTGCATAGTCTGGGCGTTCTTGATTCTAGTGATTGCATGGCGGCAAATTTCGGCTTCCCTAGGGACTGCTTGGTCATCTTCCTCCTTTGGGTCTGCCACTTCAAGCCAAAATAGTCGTTTACACTTATGTCCCCCTGAGTTTGGCTCATCACAATTAAAACAAAGTCCCTTTGCTCGTCTTTTGCTCATCTTCTCCCTTGACAAACGCTTGAAAAACAAGGTTGGGCTACTTCCTATGTTGGAGACCGATGCTGGGGAACCTCCCAGGGGTTTGTTGTCTCGATTGTTAACAGTCGCAAGGCTGGCCCAAGAGCTTTTGACTATTGCCCAAGCTGAAGCGTTGCTTTTGGCTCTGCCCTGGTAGAAGTATGCCGAGCTCCCCCTCCCTAGTCCATCACCTGCTTCCTTTCAAAAGCCCTTGCCATGTTCATGTCTATCCCTAGCGTGTTCAGCCCTTGCATCTCCACATCTATCCGTATCCCATCAACTAATCCCATTATAAAGAGGCCCACCTATTGTTCGTGTAGGAGACCAGTGGTGCGTGCTAGTAAGGTTTGAAATTGACACTAGTACTCCTCAACAGTACTCGTCTGTTTAAGATTGGCTAATTCTCCTAGCGAGTTAGTGCTTAAGCGGGTACCAAATCTTGTGTTGCATTATGACTTGAAGTCCTTCCACGACATTCCTGGTATTTCCTGTTCCACTTGGTAATACCAAATTAGGGCCTCCCCTGTCAAGTGAAATGCAGCCAAGCCTACTCAATCCTCTTCTGTCGTCCGTTGGCTCTGAAAAAATTGATCGCAGCAGTGCAACTAAACCAGAGGGTCCTCTGAACCATTGTAGGTGGGGAATTCTAACTTCAAGTAACATGACACTATCCAAGCCTCGGGATGCCCTTCATTTGGCTTGCCCCCTTGGCTAGCCGAAGCATGGCTGCTTTTTCCCCCACATCCATGCCCCCCATGATTCGGTTCCCTTCCTAGCTCCCTAAACCTGCTATTCATCTCTTCAAATTGGGCAGTCGAGTTCCTCTGCTAGAGCTCCTCCATCTGCTGGAAACGTTGATAAACGCTTTGCATAAACACCCTGAGCTCATTATGGATATTCCCTGAGTCGTCCATCGGGTCTATCTCTGATACCAAATTGATATGGGTCTGGGCGTAGGATCTAGTCACGGGACGATCCACCAAGGAGTCCTCTTGATTTCCCTTGTTGGAGTTCCTCCCTTTCCTAAAAGACCATATGCTTATATGCAAGAGAGAGACCTGTCCGTGAAAAGGTCTCTTCCTCTCAAGCAATATTTCTATGATAAATTGTTTGATGCTTTATTCATAAATAGCGTGGCCTTATATCGAAGTTGGTTACATTAGTTTATTTAGGAAGATCCTTAAATAGGACTTTTAACAATAATAGGAATGACTAACGTAGAAATAAGAATGCTGACCTACTAGTTATCATACTAAATATTTAAATAGACTCCTAAGCTAAGATGTTGCAAATCTCCTATTTTAAAGGGATGTTGCAAATCTCCTATAAAATCTCCTATTTTAAAGGGCTGATCCTCTTCATGCTATATTTCATACCCACAAATGCATCCTTATCCATGTCAGTTTGCCTGTTGGCTTTTAAATTGTTTCTTGTGAGCTTTTGCTTTCAAAGCTTCTTGTGCCTTGGTTTCTGAGTTTAATCCATCAAATTTTTTTCTACTGATTTATTCTTGAGGTCTAATTTTATTGTCTTCAATATAAATTCCTAATTTCTGCTACTAATACTTGTGAGCAGCATGGTAGCTGATGTGCATCGCACATTACTCTATGGTGGAGTATTTATGTACCCTGGTGATAAGAAGAGCCCCGATGGCAAATTGCGGTATGCATGTTGGACCTTTAGCATTAGTATTTAGTATTTATGGAGACAATTGGTCTCCTTTCCCTTCAATCCATTCTCTGGATCTAGCTAATGCGACACTTTGGTCTCCTTTCCCTTCAATCCATTCTCTGGATCTAGCTAATGCGACACTTTGATTAAATCTGTGTTAACTAGGGTTCTATACGAAGTCTTTCCAATGTCATTTCTGATGGAACAAGCAGGGGGCCAGTCATTCACGGGCAAGCAACGGGTATTAACTGCACCATATATGTGGTATTAGGATTTGACGCTGACAATTTTATAAGAAATATGCGGTTCCCTTGAAAGTTTTCAGTTGTCTTCACTTTCTGTGCATAGCTAATGTGTTAACAACGGCCTGTTATCCTGTTTAAATGAATTTGACTTGGAAAACATTATTTCATCTAATCAATGCCTTCACTTGAATCTATAATAAAGAAGGAAAGAATTACTTGCATCTGTTTCAGTACGTTTTTATATGCTGTTACTAATCTTTGCAGGCACTTGATTTGATTCCAAAAAAGATACATGAGCGCTCACCAATATTTCTTGGAAGTTATGATGATGTTGAGGAAATCAAAGCTCTCTACGCTGCTCAAGAGTAAAACAAACAAAGCATTATTCTCTTCCTGCGTACTTAAATAGTCTTGATTGTCTTGTGGGTACTTGACTCCACAGCTAATGTCTCTCTCAACTTTCTTCGAATGTAATATGATACCATTCCTTATGCTCAAGTCTGGTTGACATGCTCTTGAAATAAATGATAACATAACATAACATGATTTACATTACATATTACATTACAACTAGGGCATAGATTCTGAACTTGAAGGGAGTAGACTTTAGCTGCAGTTTGAGACTAGAAAGTTGCACTTGTGAAACCTTGTTTACTGGTTGGCTACTCCCATAAAATTTATGAAGAAGTGAGGCTTTCTTCCAATTCTTGCAATTGGCTGATGGGAGTTACTAGTTAGTAACGAGCCAGTTGTGAGGTATCTATACTCGAGACCCTGGATATGTTCTAAGAAGAAGGATAAGGAATGGGATTCCATTCATAAAGTTGAAATCTTGAATCTGAATCCGCAAGTTGCAGCAATTCATTTGCTTGTTTCAAGTTTCTATCAAGTTGTGGGACTGCTCTGACGAGTGGTAGTAGTTTCAGTAAGTCGCGACTTTAACGACACTTTCTTTCAAAGATTGATTCAGGATACTTTCAACAAGTTGCCTTCGGAGAATAACAGTTCTTCGGTTTCAAGGTTAATTTTTTAAAAATGTCCACATTTCCCTTTTATGAAGCTCAACACTGATGCTTCTTTGGCTGCCTTCACGGGGATTGCTGCTGGTGGAGGTTTGATTCGTGATCATAATGGTCACTAAAAACATGAGTTTGTTTTCAAGACGGGTCGTCGTTTTATTCTTCGTGTTGAGTTGTGGGTTCTTTATTATAGTATTCAACTCACTTATGATCTTGCCTATTTGGATGTTCTTGTAGAATGTGATAATGAGATTGTTGTCAAGATATTGACCGGTGGTGTTCAAGCAAATTCAGGTTGTTTGTCTCTTGTTGACAGAATTCTAGACTTAGTGAAGCGTTTCAATAATGTGTAATTCACTCACATTTATAGAGAAGGGAATTTTGCTGTTGACTCCCTTTCTCACCTTGCTTTTGATTTTCCTCCTAGCTTTCATGTTTTGGGGCAAGTTTCCCCTAGTATTAGTAGATGGATTGATCATGATTTAATAGAAGTCTCTTAGGTAGTTTTTTGCTTTTGTGAGCTTTGCTCACTTTTTTCTTACAAAAAAATAAACAAAAGATTGAAAGCATAAGCCCTCCATCAGTAGAAACCCACAATATGTGAATAACTACAGACTAGCCTCCAGCAATTTTACTGTTACCAAAACCAGAGATTGTGCTCAGGCATGATTAATGGTCTGTCGGAAGCCGTTTCAAGTAATTGATGAAATCAAAATTAACGTGCAATCCTTTTTCTGTTTTTGTCTAAGGGTCGATGGGAATTGAACACAGGATCACTAATTGGTCGCTGGTTTGTAATCATTAGAAAGATTGATAGCTCAATTTAATACATAACGATTACTTTCTTTACGTGCATAAAATAATAGATGTCAATTTTTAAAATTAAAATCAAATCACATTCTCGAATAAAAGATTACGGATGAAAATACTTTTAATTTTTAAAATTACATATATGACATTAATAATAAATAAAATATTAATTTACAAATATTGAAAGTTCTTCATTCTTAACAAAGTTATGAATACCGTACCGGGCTCAGTATCGGATTGAATTTTGGAACAGACTGTATAGATATCGAGTACTGTTTTGGGAAATTTTTTAAATTTATAAAAGTCCTTAAAATTTTTAAAAATTGCAAAATAGTTCATATTGGTATATTATACAGTTGTACTGTATACTTTACTAGTTTACTGTTTACATCAAC
>JANIPN010000006.1:24607178-24617285 GCA_027478595.1 Erythroxylum anguifugum
AAACAAAAGTTTTATCAACGAAGTTCGATTGATTGTTCGTTCTAGCATGCCACTGTTACGGGGTGCGTACTCGGATATCACCATAGATGTCGGGTATGTGTCTTGTGGGAGTGGGGTGCTACACAGTAACTTCTTCAATTCAACCTCCAAGACTCCAAGTCCTCCACCCACCGACAGCCAACACAATTCCTATATTCATCAACACAATTACACAAACCCAAATCCAATCCAATCCACAAGACCACATCACAAAAAAATTGTAACAATTTACCAACAATTTTTGGAAACACCAAAGTGCAAACAACAGATAAGAGAAGAGATTAACGAAACAAAATCAACATCAACAAACCCAAAAAATTTTAAACTGTTGGGGTCGGGTCTTCACTCTTCGGTTGTGGGTTATGGCTTCAGGTTTTCGGGTTATTCAGTTATGAACATCGGAGGGTCGGTGAGACGATGACTCGGTGGTGTGGTGGTGCGGTGACAACGTATTGTCGATGGTGTTGTAGTGGTGCGGTGGATGTTCGGGGACGCAAACCCAAATCGCGACTCTGACGACGACGAGGCGAGGAGGAGAGTGATGAGAGCAACCGGAGAAGAAAGCAAGCGTTGGTGGCGATGAGGAGACCCAGGCGGCGAGAGAGAGGTGAGAGAGAGAGCCAGAGATGGTGAAACTTAAGAGAGAAGAAGAGGGAGCTGCGGCAGTCGGGGTCGGGGGGGGGGGGGGTAAGGTTAGTTTTAGGTTTAAAATTTTCAAAATTGCATAATGGTCCTCCAATTTTTTAATTTTTCAAAATTGCCCCATATTTTCCGGTATGTTGGATACCGACTAGTACCTAACGGAAAATCCCGGTACTAGCCGGTAGTTTTGGCTGGTACCAAGGCTAGATCCACGGTATCGTTATCTGGCCAGTACGGTACGGATCTCACATCCCTGATTCTTAATATATTTTAGCCATTTAAAATTTATGAACATTGGATATCACTCTAATCTTCGAAGAGTAACTATAACTTTTTCAATTATGGGTATTAATATATATGGGGTTAATTGGTACAAACCGACCGACTTTTAACTAAAAAAGTTACCATTTACACATTCCAACTTTTAACAAAATTTCAAGTTACAATCCAACGTTCCAAACAATTTAGTCATTCCACATGGAAGCTCATAACAAGAATCCAATGCTAGTTCACCAAAGCCAAACGTTGTTGTCATCCGCGCCTCTTGCACATCTATGCAACAACGTCTTGTCCCTCTATTGTTTAACGCATTGTTGGCATGCCGTCATCTGTGTTCGTCGTAGCTGAATGTCCTCCCCTGAAGCTTGGTCACGATTCAAGCTCGCCAACCTTCATCCAAACTCTTACTACGTAAGCTCTTCATATATAAGAGTTTATTTACGTTTTTCTTTTATATTTGAACTTGGTATGACATATAGTCTATTCTCCTCATTTATTGTTAAACAACTTGTATAAAGCCTTTTATGATTGGAGATTAAAGTTCTATTGACAACATCCTTGACCTTAAAGAATTCTAGAAGGATAATGTTTGTCATATTAATATATCATGATGAAGCTACTTTTTGATCACATACTTAAACATCATTGTTTTTCCTTGGGCAAGGTGAGAGTTAATGCAAATTTTTTATTTAGTATGATAAAAAGTTCGCACTAAGGAGCATTCAAGTAATTATCAGTTTGGCAGAGAAGAATAATAAATTAGTGAAGTATGTATATGCATCTAGACAAAAACAATGTAATTGCTAGCTCATGCTTTCGGAGACGGTTCTCTTGAATTTTATCTAGTGTTGCAATATGAATGTGTTGCTACCAATATTTACATAAGAAATAATAATAAAAATGCGTGTATTGTGGTCATAGTTGTTATAATTATAATGAAATTGATTGAGTATTTCATATTTTATTTAATTCATTAGATGTAGTAGTTAAAATTTTTTAACACTTGATGTATGAACTTGACTAATTTAGTATTAATAAAGTAGCTTAATTTCCAATTTTATGCTATACTAACTTTAGTTAATTAACTTTTGATTTTAGACCAAAATTTTTATTATAATAACAAGTGAATATGAAGATGATATTATTGAACATGTGTCAATCAAATGGTGTGCAAAAGAGCAAAAAGTACAAAAGAATATAGTAGTATCTAACTATGAGTCACTACATGTTATGTCTAAAATATATTTCACATATAACCAACATTAGTTAAGTTTTCACATAAAATAAAAAAAATCAATAGGTATCATAGTATTTACATATAACCATATATCAAAAAAGCCTAAAGTTTGGCCTTTCAACTGGTCTAGAAGTCCTTAATTCTTCCTTGATCCTGGTTCTTTAATTAGTTAAAGGATCACCCTCCAAAGTTTGAATCTAGTTATTATATCAAGGTTTTGACGTGAGTTGTTGATTTTACCATTCCTTTCCTATGCCTCTTGTTCTTTATTTATTGGATCGGTTCCTGAATTTTGCTACGTCTCCTACTTTCTCTTTCGCTTTTATTTTATTTATGCTCTCTATGAAATGATTACCACTACATCAATGACTTAACTTTGATGGAAATCCACAATATGTGAAGATTCAACGTTATCAACACACATATTCTAATGTAGGATAACATTTATTTATGTTATTAATTAGTCTAAAAAATAAAAATAAAAGAATCCCATAAATGTTACCATATTACATATATTATTTACAAGAGATAACATTTTACAACTTCTAGCATTATGATAATAATTTTTGCAATTTTTTGCATTTAACTATGCCACCTCTTTATGCATATAAGTTGCCTTGGTTTTTTTGTCCAAACTCTTTAATCCTCTTTTTATTTGATTTGCTAACTCTTGCCTTGCATGTTGGAGGGTTGATGAAATGGACATTATTTTCACTTCTTGTTAGCCAAAATTATTCACTTTGTATTAGGTTGATCCTTTTCTAATATCATTTTATGTGTGATTCTTTGGAGAATAATTTATAAAAGAATTCTTTAGGATTGCCTTTATTTAGAATAGTGTAACAATAAAGTGGCCACATGGGATACCGATTAAATTCTATGTTCCATATATACAACTTATGTTTCTAAGGTTAATAAAAAGGTGGTCTTTCTTACAATGCTCAATTTCAGATTTTTCCCTCCCTTACAAAATGAGCTAGGTATTTTGTTACTTTTTTTTGTAAAATAAGTAATATATTCATTCAAAAAGGTGGACAATACAATAGGAAATGAGAATCATCTCCAACAATTGGAGTATACAAACTAGCTAACTACAAAATATGTTAACACTTGTAACTACACAATCTATATTCTAATTAGCTGCTTGATACGATTAAAAATGTGTTATTGATGAAAATTTTTCAAAATTGTCATACTAAGCTTGAGATAAAACTCCCTCTACGTGTACTTACTATAAAGTTCAGATTTTCCAAATATCTTAGTGTTTCTCATCATCCATATGAAATGCACTAGCATTGCAAAACCATCTTTGAATACCTTTACATCCTCTTTGCTTTTCCATTATAGACCAATTATCCAATATAGATAGTCCATCCAGTTAAGGTTCTGGTTTTGTAGCTCAAATAAACTGAGAAATTTTCTCCATAGTGGTCTTGTTTGACAACACTTAGAGAAGATATGATCAATTGATTCTTCCTTACTGGTACATAAAGGATATAATTTATATGAGATATAGAATTTTATCTTATCTCCAGTATTAAGCTTTTGCTTAGCTGCTAAACTGAGTATGAAAGAGTGTGTTGTGCTGTTCTAGAATTGCATATCATCTTGTAAAAGGGGAAGTTGATCAGTGGACCAAGTAGCATCTATTTACATGAATGATTAGTGAACTCGTATGAGTTATATATCTCCCATCTAGCTTCATCCTCTTGCCTCAGATCTAGTGAATAATCTGGAATACAATCTGCAGTTGGACTGATTCCTATACCTGTATGAAATAGCCAACACTAGTAGTCATTTCAAATAAATATTTACATCTTGGTTTTTCAGGGATTAACCCTATTAGAGTTGTAAAATATTGAGTCTTGCATTAAGGCCCAAGAGAATGTCAATTTTCAAACCAGAATTTTATGCCTTTTCCATCTCTAATGTAATGCTTGATATGAGGGTCTATAAATGATCTGGTAAGATTTTCTAAAAGTTGTAGGATTGAGTACTTCTCTGAGACATAGACCAAATGCTTCCTTGTTTGACATGAAATATGTGCACCCATTTCACCCAGAGACTCTCTTTATCATAGCAAATTCTCCATAGCCTTTTAGCTAACAATACCTTGTTCATTCTGCTAGCAGAGTTGATATCTAGTCCACCATATTCTTTGGGTAGACAAATGATATTCCATTTCACTTTGGAAGTCTTTTTACCAGTAAGATTTTGTTCATGCCATATGAAGTCCCTTATACTTCTATTAATCTTCTTCAAAACTCCTTTAGGAATTGCTAAGTGTGACAACCAATAGATGTGTAGGTTATTGAAAATGGAAATAGCCAATTGTAACCTACCCCCATAAGATAGGAATCTATTGCTCCAATTAGACATTCTTTTATGAACTTTGTGCATAAGTGGTCTGCGTTCATCTTCCTTTAACTTCCGTGTGGAGATGGGAACTCATAAATAATTATGAGGTAACTGATGAATGGACAACCCTACATCAATGATCACTCTGGAGGAGTCTATTGTACTTTTCTTGGAAAGGTAAGAATAACTATTTTAAGGGTTAAATTTCAAACCTAATACTTCTTGGAATCTTTGTAACGAACTTAAGATTACCTCAATTGAAGTAATGTCACTAGCACATAGCATGGGTAGATCATCTGCAAAACAAAGTTGAGTGATATTGAGCTCTTGATAATGATAATGATATCTAAAATTTGTGCTTTCAGCAATATAAATATGTGTCAATCTTTGAAGAACTTCTATAGTGATAGTGAATAGGTAGGGAGAACTAATTGTTTTAGCTGCTTGATAATTTTGAGTCGGTTCCCCATTTATTAACACTGAGAATGAAACTATTAATTTGCAACCATAGATCCAGCTAATGGACTTGCTAGGATAGCCAAAAGCAAGGAGGGCATTAATAATGAAACCCAAGTCAACTATGTCATATGCTTTAGTGAAATCTATTTTAAGGGCACAACTTCTAACATATTCCTTATGATTATATTTCTTAAAACAATTCTTAAGCCATCATAATATTGTCACCACCCATATTTCTACCTAAAACATATTTACCCTGACTATGATTAATTATACCAAGTAGAGTATTCCTCAGTCTATTGACAAGGATCTTGGAAATGATCTTGTATAGCTAACTGTAACAGGTTGTTAGTTTGTAATCATTCAGTATTTTAGGATTGAGGACCTTAGGCACCCAAGCAAGAAATGTCTTGTTAATTGCAGTGAGTAACTTGCCACTACTAAAGAACTCTTTTACTGGTTTAATAACTAGTAATTGCAAAAGGTTCCATTTCTCTTTATAGAACCTGGCATTAAAGCCATTTAGCCCAAGAGACTTACTTGGATGAAATGAAAATAACATATCTCTTATCTCTTCACTTGTGACTTTTTTGGTTAGCACAGATTCTTGATCTTGCTTGATGGAATCAACCATTTGACTAACTCGATAGCTACGAAGGCTTATAGTGTGAGTAGATAGTCTATTCATTGCTTGAAAGTGACTTCTAGCCAATCTTTTCAGTTTCTTTTGCTCATATATCTTCATATCATTTTCATTCTCTAGAAAAACTATCCTATTTATATTTCTCCTGCCTTGAATCACACTAAAAATGCATTTAGAATTTATATTTCCTTGCTGCAACCATTGGATTCTGGACTTTTGTTTCATCTGCTCTTTATATTCCTTGATGATTTGTAAATAATTGGACAGTTCTGATTTCTCTTTATTCAAGAGTGAGACATTAGTTGGATCCTTGGTAAAAGCTTCTGACTCAATGACATATTCTTGAGGGCCTCACTTTATTGACTTTCAAAGGGTCTGTATTAAGCTTAATGAGCTTAATGCATTCAATGTTGATATATTTCAGTATTTGAACATACTGGAAAGTTTTAGAACCCTGCACATTCATACCAACAACATTTCTAATAATTGGATTAAGCTAAAAGTGTTTCAGTAGGGAGTTAAAGAACTTAAAGGATGATCTTCGTTTGATCAAGCTGGCATTATTGCATATCCTAATGGGAATGTGATCAAAAAAATAGTGGCTCCTCAAGCACTACATAACTTTTTGTTAATTGATTTATCTGGCTATTGTTTACTAACTACCTGTCCAACTTGCTTTGAACATTTCTTTTCCCTTTTGGTGATTGTTCTATGTGAATATAAGGCCTTGATATCTAAGATCAACAAGTCTAAGAGAAGATGTTAATAGTTAGTTCTTTAGTATTAGCATTTGTAACCTTTCTTACCCCTAAGGATTCAGAAGAAGATAATCAGCAGTTAAAATCCCCTGCCACCATCCACGAGACTAATATGTTTAAATCAATATCCTGTAAGTCTTTCCACAAGCTGACTCTTTAAACTTCCCAATTAGTAGCATAAACCACAATTATAGCTATTGGAATGTTAAGTGATTCTAGAACAAGTTCACAATAAATAAGTTGATTAGTGTAGTACCAATTAGAAAGAACAAGGTGAGCTAGATCTATTGCAACTATAATCCTTCCATTAGCATGTTTAAAGTGATTGCTCACAGTTTTCCAACATGTTTAGATAAATTTCATTCCATTTTGAAAACCTTCTTCTTTGATCTTGGTTTGCACCAAACCAACAAAACAAAACTAACTAGCTTCAAGATAATCCTTTAAAGCTAGATGTTTATTGGGACAATTTAATCCCCTAATATTCCATATTGTGCTAAAAGTTAGGATTGAGAGGACTTAGCCCTTCTCCTAGTTTTTCAACTTCTAGTCCCTATTGCCTGCTATTCTTTATGCTGCAGTTTAGTTGCACTATTGCCCTTATCCTTATCAGGATTAACAGCAACTGGGGTAGCTACTTTATTAACTTCTGTTACTTCAGTTACCACATGACTGGTTATTTGATTGTCATCTACATTCACAATTTCTAAGATATAGCCTCATGTATAATTTCTTCTACATTATTATGTTGAATCACAGATGAAGTCACTTGCTGCTATTGGTTTTTTACCTTATCCTTTAATTAAGCACATTGTGTAGAAATTACGAGTAAGGATAAATTATGCTCACTACCATTCTCTTCATCATAGCTATGATTTTTATTAGTCACTGTAACTTGATTCTCAACAATCAACTATATTTTCCTCAGTTATTTCCCTATGACCTTCCTGAGTTGGCTGGATGAGTTGCTTGCTGATTTTGAGTTTTAGCATTTTCCATTTCATAATATGCTTGAATGGTTCAGGTCCACTTGAATGTTGTTTTCTTTCATTAACTACCTCATTAACATTTTGCTTAGGGATGCATATTTTAGTAATAGGTTTCAATATGGCTTCCATGGATAAGATAATAGAATTATGTCCTCAACCAATTCTTCGCTAGAATTGAATTTCATGATCGAAAAAATATATGGCATACTCTTCTTGTGTTCCACTTCAATATAAATCCTAGCATATCCAACTCATTTTATATTTGTAGTGTTGTCATACATAGCTAGAGGAGCTCCAATTTAACTAGCCAACTAACTCAAACCCTCAGATGACCAATATTCATGAGGAATTTTTATGCCAATCAATGAAAAGAGTTAGTAATCTTAAAAGGAAACCAAAGAAATACAAAGGAAATCTATTCCTAGGTTATAAGTGAAAAAGACAATGGGGCTTCTGTTTTCTCTCCCGATACATGATAAGCTTTCTTGTTAATGTGCGATAAGTATAACAAGGGAGCTGAAGGCTTCCACAAAGGCTGCTAAGTGTTAAGTCAAAATGACTTCACGATTAATATTTTGATGAAGACCAAATAAAAATAATAGAAGAAAGTAAGACGAAGCTGCGGAGGAGAAAATAAGATGAAGCAGAAATATAAAACGAAGCACAGAGACACGAAAGTAAGACACAAGAAGAAAGTAAGACGCAAGAAGAAAGTAAGACGCAAGAAAAAAGTGAGACGGAATCAGATGTCAAAGTAAGACGAAGCTAAAGTCAAACTAAGACGCAAGCCAAAAATAAGACGAAGCGGAAGCGAAAAGTAAGACGCGAAAATAAGACGAAGCAGAAGCGGAAAGTAAGACGTAAGAAAATAAGATGAAGCGAAGTCGAAAATGAGACGAAAGAGAATAAGACCAAGCAGAAGCAAAAAACTAAGACGAAGACCAGATACCACGTCAGATAGTTAATCAGTTTGAGTTAGTTACAGAACTCAACTGAATAACTGTTTCTTCAAAGATCAAGAAATAAGAAGAAAGAAGCGGTTATCAAGAAGCAGTTGAAGATGAAGGCTATAAATACGAGCCAGAGTCGAATACTGTAGAAGTTAGAGTTTTTAAAAATTAACGAATTCAAAGAGATTGTGAATCATTGTATTCATTGTGCTAAATTCTAGAGTTATATTGTCTGTAACAAAGCTCGAACATCTTTCAGTAGAAAGAAGAAAAGCTGAAAGCCTGAAGAGGCTAGGTGAAAAGAATACTTGCTATAAGAGACCTGAAGAGGCTCGGTGAAAAGAATACTTGTATCTTTAAGAAGTATAGTGAAATCTCAGAAAGGATTATGAGGACTGGACGTAGCTCACGGTTTGGGGTGAACCAGTATAAATCTACCGTGTCAATTCCTACTCTCAACTCTCAACTCTTGTTCATATTGTTTTATACAAGTACTTAGAAGCGAATTGCAATACTTTGTGAAACTGTTATTCAATAGTTATGAAAAAGCAAGTTTTTAAAAGAAGTTTTTTTAAAAGGGGATCGTATTTAAGAAAAGGATACACAATTCGACCCCCCTTCTTGTGCGTTTTGTATATCGAATATTAAGTCTATACTAACGTGTGATTTACTTTAATTGGTATCAGAGCTCACTGTCCAAGAACCACCATCATAAAGTGTGGATAAAGATCCATGGCAGAATCGCACGTATACATAGCTGAGGGCGCCTCCGTCACCAGACCTCCTGCGTTCAATGGAGAAGACTATCATTACTGGAAAGACAGGATGTGACTTTTCATAGAATCTACTCATATCGACCTTTAGGATATAATAGAAAATGGACCGTATACACCAGTAGATGAAGAAGAGGAAATGCTATTCCACGAGTCAGATGGTCTGCAGAACAAAAAGTGAGATTCCAGCTGAATTTGAAGGCCAAGTTCTTTTTAAGTTGTGCCCTAAACAGAAGTGAGTACGATAAAGTTCACGGATGCGACACTACGAAGGAGATGTGGGATATGCTATCCATCGCACATGAAGGCACAAATCAAGTAAAGGAATATAAGTTAAGCATTCTTGTGCACCAATATGAGCTGTTCAAGATGAAGGACGAAGAGTCTATCGATCAGATGTTTGAAAGATTTCAAACAATCATTAATGGACTTAAAGCTCTCAGTAGAACTTATGATAATTAAGATCACGTTCGAAAGATTCTCAGAAGTCTACCGAAGAGATGGAGACCAAAAGTCACCACTATACAAGAAGCCAAGGACTTGAGCGTGTTGAAGCTTAACGAATTGCTTGGATCCCTCAAGATACATGAAGTGGAACTCGATGCAGAAGATAAACCCAGATAGGATAAATCTATAGCATTGAAGGCCGGACAGAAGAATCATAAGAATAAGAGGAAGAGGAATTCATCGTCGAAAGCGCTGAAGATCGAGGAAGCTAAAAATGACGACTCCAGTGAATCAGATCAAGATTCGAGCGAAGAAGATGATGAACTATCCTTTATCTCGAGAAAGATCAGACGCATGTGGAAGAAAAAGGCAAAAGGAATCAAAGAGTCCACCTTCAAAGAGAATAGCAAAGATGAAGGAAAGAATGATAAAACTTTTGTCATATGCTATGAATGCAATAAACCGAGACACTACAAGTCTGAATGTCCATTGCTGAAAAGAAAGCCAAAGAAGAGTAGAGTAGGGAAGAAAAG
>JANIPN010000006.1:24726557-24739140 GCA_027478595.1 Erythroxylum anguifugum
CATAATTGAATATTGTAAATTAAATATTTATACAAAATAACAAATGAATTACATCAACTCTTCTTATTATACTACAATGACATTTTTGTCATTAACACTGTTTTTTGTTCTGTCCCCTGCAATTAAACACATTTCTATCCTCAGGACAAAGACAATTTTCTCTGTCCTGTCTACTGCAACCAAACATCTCACTGTCTTCAATTCTTGTTCTGTTCCGTTCTCTTATGTCCCATCTCGTCCTGTCTTTACCTATTGCAGACGCTAATCGTACGCAGAGTAAGGGTCAAATTTGATGAACATGACCAATGGACAGTGTAGGTCATTGACGGAGGGTACCTTTTACCATAGTAAAGACCAAATTTATCCCAAAAAAGAAAATTGCCCAAAGTTTTGGTCAAACCTGTCAAGTGGTCTATCATTAGCCCACGTGCAATATCTCTTGACAAAAAATTAAAACGAAGAAGATTAACATGAAAAGAAAAACGTGTTTTTTGAATCCCACGTGGCATTGACCAGTTCACTCACACCAAAACCAATACAACACACAATTCTTCACCCTCTTCTCCGCCCCACTCCAGTCCACCCACGCGCAAATAATCTGACGAAGCCAACTCCACTGCATTGATCCAGCGAGATAATAGTTCTCTGAAGTTTCATAAAATCACGAAAATGTCCAGCGATAGCGAAGACGAAGACGAGCTTCTTCAGATGGCGTTGAAGGAACAAGCTCAACGTGATCTGAATTACCAGCGGCCTCCATCATCCGGCCAACGCAAACCGGTTGAAAATTTCGTGCAATCGCCGAAACCAATGCTGCAGAAGTCGGCGGCGAATCAACAACTGCCAAAACAGGAGAACAGGAGAGTGGTAGAGGAGGATGACGATTCGGAGGTGGAAATGCTAAGCATATCGAGTGGAGACGAAGAGGTGGGTGAGGATCGAGATGTTGCGAGAGGAAGAGGTGGACGTGGTGGTGGCGGAGGCCGCGCCAGTGCCGGATACGATGGAAGTTGGGACGGAGAAGAGCCTGCTTACTGGAAACACGTCAATGAGGCAGAGGTGATGTGAAATTTCATCAATTTCTAGTGTTCTTGTTCACTAGGACTATAAAAAATGCCATTTTGGTTGATTGATGGCGCATGATTGTGGTTGTGAGAGTGGATATTCTAATTTCTAGCATTATTTGATGATTAAGATGGGCAGATATACTACAAACTCAATATATAGGCCGAAGATCTGGGGTTATTTAGTTGCAATGCCAAATAAATGTAACTACTTCATCTGCACTTTTTAAGGCGTCGGAACTCGAATAATTGGTGGTGCAAGAAGTGAACTACGACCATACATGGCTATTTGCGAGAGAAATCACTGCTAACTATTGTCAACTACAATTTCTGAAAGGATGTGAATAATATCTATTATAATAAACATTCATTACCTGGATGGCTTATGGTCAGCGTATTTAGTAAATGTGCTTACATGAAAGGTAAAATATTCATTTGAATTTTATTTTCACCGAATGGAACTAATAAAAAAGAAATAAACTATAGCTTCGGTTTAACCTTGCTTCACCTTTAACCAATTATTGATTTCTTTTAAAGGAGGATAAGATGTTGGATTGTACTAATCTATTAGGCGTTTTGCAATTTGAATTTGCCTAATTATGTGCTTTAACAGCTTGCTCATAGGGTTCGTGAAATGCGAGAGACGAGGACAGCACCGGTGGCTCAAAAGTATGAAACAAGACCATCGACATTGGGCCAAAGAGTTCTTAATAATTTGCAATCATTCCCTCGTGGCATGGAATGCATAGATCCATTAGGTTTGGGGTGAGTTTCTCTTTGGGAAATTTTCTATTGAACTGTTAATTCAATATCCCTTGTGGATAAGTAACTTTTAAACCATGTAGTTGGCTTGTTTTGTGATGTTATTGAGCTTTTTAATAATTTCTTTTTTTTGCTAACTTATTTATTTCTAATGAAAATTATTCCATTAGATTGCATTAAACTTGTTTTGTTTGACCATAAAGTTTTTCTTGTTTGCTACATATTGTTCAAGGTTCAACTTGTTATATATTATGATAACTCAAGGATTTGCTCTATTGATAGGATTATAGATAATAGAACATTAAGATTGATCACGGTGTCATCAGAAAGTTCACCAAGGAATTCTGACAAAGATCATCTCGATGGCAACCTTCATGGTATCTCTTTCTATCTCAGTGTTTTCTCTTGTTTTAGTTACTTTCAAAATGTTATTGGATCTAATAGCCACATGATATGAAAGAACAATGCTGCCTATATGTCCTTGTAGAGAGTGATACCATTTCCTCGGAACTAGTTTTTAATGCCAGTTAGTTACTAGAATAGTTGTTTCCCTTTCCACATTGTGTGTGTGTATGTACATAACTATGTGAATATGTACTTGGGTCAGTTGGAGTTCTTCAATATCACCTGACTTTATTACATTTCTTTTGTTAATATGTAGAAATACTTGGTGTTACAAAAGTTAGAAACCTCTTTTGGTTTTTAAGGGGGCTTCATTTTATCTGTCTCACAAAATAGATATATTATAAACATCTTGTAGCATGACTTAACAAAATTTCTTAGAATGTGGCACTCAAACAATTTCATTTTTCTTGTTACGATTGTTTATTAGGAATGATCGAATTTAAGGTTCTATTGTTGTAGGGGTAGTAAAGAAATGGATCTACTTTGTGAATTGCAAAGACTAGGATCTTTGGTGCTAACTTTTTATTATAGGGGACTGTTGTTGAAAATGGTCATATAAAAGAGGTGTGATAAATAAAAAAATAAAAAGAAAGATAACAAGAAGTAAATAAATGAACAAATAATAAAGAAAACAAATAAGTAAATAAAATGAACAAGTAATTGAAAAAGAAAAAGTACAAAACAAATTGTTAGGAAATAGCTATATTAGATGTTGGGAAATATCTATATTAGGGAGAGTGTGATCTCCTCTTTATTGTGTGATTTTCTCTTTATTCCTAATATCTTTTCCTTATGTAATTAGTTCTATATAAAGGCTACAAGGGTTTTGAGTTAGTATCAAGCCCTCAGTTAACTATTCTCTAAACTTCACATGGTATCAGAGCCTATTTAGTTTCCAATCCTCAAAACCCTGTTTACCGTAAAACCCTAGCACCTTCTAACCTATCCAAAACACTTACCTCCACTTACCAAAACCAAAAGCCAAATCCACATAAGCAACTAGGAGGTGCTGGAGACCACTAGAGTATTGGCAATATCGCCAGAAAATCACCCATGTGCTGGTGCGTGGGTGTCACGCGCCGTCGTGTGACGACCACCGACGATTACAGTTTGATGCCTCGACTCATCTCTTTGTCCTGAATGGAGTTCTGGTCTTGTTTTCTGTTAAAACTAACCAGAACATGGGTGTTTTGATACTAGTAACGTCTTTTATACATTTTGGAACATCGTCAGCAGTGTAGTAGTGTCCGTTTAGCCAGGAATGCCAGATTCCAATAGTAAATCATTGACAAGTGTTCCAACAATCGGTTCCTTAACCTTGCTAATCACCAAGAACTAAACAATAACAACTATTCTTTTTGGTCTAAGAATGTAGAATAGTTCTTTAGAGGTCAGAGAAAGTTGTCCCATCTTACATCTGATTCCCTAACTGATCAGAAAATACTAACAAATTGGCAAGGTGATGATGCACAATTACTACTTATTCTTTTCAATTCTATGGAACCTGAAATCTCAATCCTATGCTGTTATGTTAGCACTTGTAAGCAAGCTTGGGACTATGCTAAGCTTCTTTACTCCAGTAATATGCTTCGCATGTATGATATTTCTGTTGAGTTATTTCAGTCCAAATAGGAGGGAAGTTTGATTGAATACTTTGGGAAAGTAAAATGTGCATTTGAGGAATGGAATTCTCTACTATCAATCACATATGATATTAAGGAGATGCAGAGTCAAAGAGAGCACTTGGTAATTATGGCGTTTTTGGCTAGATTGAAACCCTAGTTTGAGCTTGTGTGAGTACAAATCTTGGGAGGAGTAAACTTTCCATCCTTAGTTGAAGTATATTTTAGACTCTCTTTCTCTATGACTAAGGCGAATCCATCAGAGAATAACTTTGATAAGTTAGCACTTGCAGCACAATCTGGTTCACAAGTCAGATGAAGTCACGGGGGAAGTCAAGGAGGACATGGTGGCCGTGGTGGTAGAGGACGTGGTAGAGGCTCGCGACTCTATTTCACACATTGTGATAAAGGAGAACATGATGAAAAGTCTTGTTGGGAAAAATATCCCCATTTGCAAGCTACTTATATTGCATCTTTTGAAGGACATTCTCTTTATTCCTAAGATCTTTTCCTTATGTAATTAGTTCTGTATAAAGGCTACAAGGTTGTTGAGTTGGTATCAAGCCCTTAGTTAACTATTCATCGAATTTCACATAAATAAATAAAATAACTAAAGGAACAAGTGTTTCAAACAAAAGTGTTTAGGCTAATTAAAAGACACAACAAATGAAGAAAAATGTTCAAAAGGCATATGAAAAAAGAAAGACCTCTCTATTTAGAGTACACTACTTGTATCTTAGTTTGCCAAAGTTTTTTGTTTAGGAGCAAGTTCTTTGTAAGCTTTAGTCGGGCCATATTGTTCCTAATCATTTTACCCCCAATGCTTCTAGAGTCTTTCTTTTAGTCTGTAAGTATGATCTTCTTGTATTTTCTCATTAGGACGTCATGATGCCTTCTTTTAACATGTCTGAACTACCTAAGTCTTGTTTCTCTTATTTTACTATCAATGTTAGTCACCCTTAACTTGTCTTTTACTACTTCATTCCTAACCTTATCAGTTCTTATAAAGTTGCAAATCCAACGGAGCATTCTCGTTTTCTTCACTATTAACTTATGATTATGCATCTATTTTATGGGTCAATACTTGCCATGGAGCATGGCTGGTGTTAGAAAGGTTTTCCTTCAAGCACGAACTTGTCCCACAAGATGCGCTAACCCCTTTGTACAGCAATCTCATTTAGCTTTGTTAAAGCAAGATTCAGCCTTATCCCGTGATCGTCGACCAACCTACTTATTCTCAAACGTCTCATGACCCTTGCACTGTTTACTCTCACGCCCATGCAAGAAAACTATGAAAGAAATTTATGGCAACAATAAGAACATGAGAAAGAGATACAACAAACGCCAACTTTTATTACTTCCCTCAAAGTATACAAAGGAATGCTCTCTCAATCTCTAAGTGTCTCCCACACTTCTTGAGAACAACAAAGCTCAAATGAGTTATTTATAGGCACCTCTAAATGACTAAGTTAGAATACTAATAGAACTCTGGTAACTAAGATCACAATCTTATCCTATCTTATCCTTATCAGATTACATCACACTAACCCATAGATTGTCATCCCCATCTAATTAGGACTTTATCTAATAGGAATAAGCTACATCACAATAACAAGATAAAAGATTACACATGATCTACCCTTATCCACGAAGATGCCCGCTATCTTCAGAAGATCATCTCGCGTGATCTTTATCCTTTAAAGTTCATGCTTATCTACTGTGATGTTATCCACCACATCATCCGAGATCTCATCTTTATCTGTTGATGATGAGTCATTCAAGCCAATAGCACACTGGTTCGTCCAATGCTTTCCCATGCCAACTCCATTAGCTATGGTCTGTTCATTTGAGCACACAATAAGCTCTAAAACCCAGTCTTAGCCAAGTTAGCTCGTACAAGGTCCGAAACTCTCCTAAAACTCACACCATGCTTGATCTACTTGCTAAGTCACCTTAAAACACTCGCTTATTCCCGTTATGCATGTGATCCAACTAACCTTCCACTTAATGTCCATCTCAAGCCTTCTTTTGGTCTCACATCCGAATCTTGCATCTCGTCGAAGATTTCTGCTAATGTGCACCAATGCATGCCAACGCTTGACATTGCCCCTTTTCGTCCTTGCCTCCTCGTAAGTCTTTGCCTTCTTCCGTTGTTTTGGGTGTTGAACATTAGTCAAGGCTCGCCAATGTCCGCACGATTCCGCTATCTCGGACTTAGGGGTCTAACAATTGGCCTAATTGTTAAATAGTAGAATTTATCTGTTAGCTTTAGTGACATCTTCTTGTCACATTTTTAATCCAGCTACAAAATCTTGGTTGTAAAACGTACGAATAATTTATATCAGACTATGGTAGATAGTACAAAATGTTCCATAAAAGTCATAGGAAGAATTATTTTTTATTGAGTGCTAGGTAAATTTTAAGCAAGCAGTTAGCTGAGCACAAAACAAATTGAGATAATTGAAAAGGAAAAGCAAGACAAGCATAGCTAGAAACAAAGTACTTAAACAATGTTCACGAACTAAATACTAAAATTGAAAGCTCTATAGACAAGACTTGATGTTGGCTTCCATGTTCATGGGTGATAGAAGTCTAATGGGAAGAAAGGTGTATGACGATTTTAAAATTTCATATAAAATTTTAAGTAATCATCAAATCCAAAAGCTTAAGCTATTGTGTGAGGTTTAGGAATTGATTTGGTATTACTTTGAGATGCTCCCTCGCTTAAAATGTATATAAAACACTTAGTTATCCACTAGAAATGAGGGCTATATGACTTGAACTTCATACTTACTAAATGTAGAGGCTCTAACACCATGTTATAGGTTGTTGATCTAGGGACGTGATTGGATTGAACATTATTCTATTGGAATTATTTAATTCTTAATTTTTTTTCTTTCAGAAGTTCCTTTCTCTTTTTAAAGAAATTAGATTTTCTTGAAAAATTATAGTTGAATGTTGTTAACGTACAATATTGGAAAACCAATTGGCAAGTCTTTTGGCAAACAACATTTCTAAGTATGGACTACATGCATGTCTTTATTAGGGATATGCACTAAAATTGGCTATAATGGATTTATTTATGTCCATTAGAAGCTATAAAAAACATGGCCTTTAAGGTAGATCTGATGTAGCCATCTATAGTCTATAATGTGGTAGAAGTATGCTATTGTAGCCAAGTGAACAACTTTGCACATATTTGCAAAGATTTGGGGTTTGTCCTGTTATAACAATGAAAGTTTATATAGAAAATTTTTATGATATTGTTGTTTTTGTTATTATTGTTTTTCTGTCTTATTACATACATGCTTCTAAGACTCTGATCGTAATGCTTAAAAAGCCAACTATTGCTATTTAATCTAAAGATTCTACTTTGATAATGTTTAAGGGCTGTTGATTATTTGAGACCTATATGTATATACATTTGAAATTTAATAACCTTATTTTGAGTCTTATGTCAACTTCATGTCTAATTTTTCATGGAGTTGAATCCTTGGTCAACCAAAATATATTATTAATCTCATTTTACACATTTTGTTAGGATTAGTATTGTCAACAAACCTAGGATATGGCAAGACGAAAAAGAGAGGGGGTTGTGGGCAATGATAATGATGTGGGCAATGATGATGTGGACAACGCTGCACAAGTTAGTTAGGAATGTGGCACATGGATGGGGAATAACGGAATGTACGGGTGGTTAGATAAGTAGGGGGCAGGGAGAGAGTAGGGTCATTCGGAGAGTGAGAAGAAAATTGTGACAGAGAAAGAAGATATTCTTTCCCTGAGGAGCAGCCATTGCTCTGGTTAGGAGCAGTTATTGCTCTGGTTAGTGAGTGATCTTCGGATCCTCTTGTAATTGCAGTGTTACCACTGGTTTACTATCAATAATATACTAGTCTCTAGCTTATTAAGCTAGAGGTTCCTAACACATTTATTATTGTGTAACTTTCATGGCTTTATTATTGATGAACATTATAATGACTCTCCTTTTTATATGTTCGCAGAAAAGTTTTTATATTTCTCCGAAAAGTTTGACTCAAAGCTGTTTCTATCTCGAATACATCAAGACACAAGTTCAGCAGACTTGGAAGCAGGTGCTCTTGTTTTGAAAACTGATCTAAAGGGGCGAACTCAAGAAAGAAAACAATTAGTCAAAGACAATTTTGACTGCTTTGTCTCTTGTAAAACTACAATTGATGGTATATGAACATCAGCTTCACATTGATGCTAATGTTAAACATATCGATGGCTAATCCATCTTCGGTCATTTTTTCAAACTTTTTTTCTTCCAATTGGCCACACTTTTGCATATTCTTGATTCTAAAGTCGAGATTTGTTTGCAGATATTGAATCAAAATTGAAACGGATTGAAGAAGACCCCGAAGGATTTGGGACTTCTCACTTGTATAACTGCATGCAAGGAGTTACATCGTTGGCTAATCGTGCTCTTGGACCTCTATTTGAGAGACAGGTTCTTTTGGTTTAATGTTTTGGAATTTTGATGGGACTTCATACATTACTTGATTTTTTTCTATTCTAAACAACAGGCTCAAGCTGAAAAAATAAGATCTGTTCAAGGGATGTTTCAAAGATTCCGAACATTGTTTAATTTGCCCAATACAATTCGTGGGAGCATTAGCAAGGGTGAATATGACTTCGCTCTTAGGGAATACAAAAAGGCGAAGTCAATTGCTCTGCCTTCTCATGTAAGCCAGGATCAAACTTTTACTTCAATTTCATGCAATCTGATTGAAAGTCATTTTGTACAGCCAAAAATTATTGGCATCAAACAAGTGTTGTTAACTGTTCCACTTTACACATGAACTTGTTTATTTTCTATGTTTTAGGCTTACTAGGAAGGCTTGGGTTTCCACTTAAAACCATTCACATTATGATGTCATTAGACACCATACATTTATCTTCACAAAACATTGTGTATTTCATATTTACATGTGAAATTTTGATTATTGATATATTATTCTTGTGCTTAATATATTTGCTATATACTTTTGGAGGTTGACTGTTGCAGTTTTTTTCATGTGATGGCTACTTGCAGCCTTTCACTTTATTTCTTTCATCTAACTAGTAGCTAAAGCTCATAGAAACTAGGAAATATGGACTGTAGATCGTTGCTGGGCTGCTAAAAATTCAGATTTTAGGTTTGGATTTCAGCTTGGGATGTTGGAGTTTTAGATTTGGGTATAACTGGATTTTTAGGATTTGATTGTTGAAAATTTAGGCTAGAATTTTATGGTTTGATATGGCTATAATTTTAGGTTTTATATTTCTAAAATTCAGAATTTTGGTTGGTCATTGGAAATTCAACTTAAAATTGTTGGAATTTAGTGAGGTAAACAAGTAATGGAGGGTAGGAAACTAGGAATCACTTCTAGGGTCTAAAAATCACTATTAGACAAAAGCATCATACCTTCTAATTGAAAACTTAAGTTTATAAAAAAATCTGGGATATTTATTATTAGTAAACGATTGATTATACATATATTTATAAAAAAGTTCCTAGGATCCTTATTTTAGTAGGAAAGGTGTTTCTAACTTAAATTTTCAAAACAAAATTGAATTACATTTTAATAAAAATTCTATAAGTCCTAAATAACTAGGATAACATATGTACAACTATAATAACATATATAACTTACTATTTTCTATTTAATAGGGAATCTTAGCATCATCATCATCATCAACACACAGTTAAAGTTCCACTGAGTCGAGGTGTCTGAGTTAATAAGGAATCTTAGCATAAACTAAATTTTAGTCTTTGTTGTCTTTGCTGTTATCTCAACTCTTACTCTTCATCTTACTATATTAAAGCTTGTGGTTGACTAATTTACTTTCTTTTATTTCTTTCATAAATTCTAAGCTTGTTCGCATCAATTCTCTTAGCTTGTTTGAAGTCATCCTTGATTTAGAATTTGATGAATAAAAACCATATAAGTGTGGATTCAACTTAAATCCAAGTGTTACTAGACTTTGATCTTTCTTTCCAGTTGGCAATAAATTGTTGATATTCACCAACACAAAAATAGAATCATAACCTCTCGATTTAGGGACTTCCAGTACAAAATTCATACTTATGTCTTGCCATGGTTCACGAGGCATGGGTAGTGATATGTAAAGTCTAGAATTTTGTTTCTTTTCTTTAGCTAATTGAGTTCGACATTGCCGTATGGCCTTACACACATCTTGCTTTAAAGAGGGTCAATAAAAGCAAATCTCAATCATTGCTATGGTTTTATCTCTTCCAAACCACATACTCCCTTATAGAAGTATTGGGTAGGCAAAGCTGATTTCCTTTGAAAAGTCATCGTGGACCACAAAAGGAGTGGTCCTTTTGTCCAATTGCAATTTTTGAATAAATTATTTGAAAATCTTGATCTGAAACACATTCTCTTTTTAGTTTTTCAAATGACAAAAGGGTCATTTTTGACCCTAACATTTACATCCACTGACAAATTTAACCTTAACGTTTTAGAGAGTACAAATCAAGCCCTAACATCTGTAAAACGTTTAAAAATAACCCAAAATAACGGGAAAACTGGCAGCTATGTGACAGTTTTCTGCCAGGATAATGACCTGAAACACATTTATAATATTTTAATGTCTAGTGGGCCCCACAATGACATTTGGATCTGAAGTGGCATTGTGGGACCCATATACTTGTTTTAATTTAACCCTATACATATAATTTTAATGGCTAGAAAATCTTATCTCTTTCCCTATTGTAAAGATGCTTTTGTGGTGCTTTTAAGGATGATTTGATGACTCTCTTCTTACTCATTGCCTCATCTTCTCTTATCTCTATCACATAGGTGGTGGTTGTCATAATTGTTGTTGCTGTCAAAATAGTATTAGTAACATTGCTGCATATCTCAGAGGCCTGAGAGATTTATGGAGTTTCTCTGTTATTTGTAACTCTTCTTTACGTTTTTGTTCATGAAAAGTTTTGAGCAACACTCTATCTATTACTTTCTCCTAGTCGTAAGTAATAAAACCAAAACCGCTTGGCCTTTGCGTGTAGTGGTCGTACATGACCACAACATTTGTAATTATGCCAAGCTGTTCAAAGTATTTCTTAAAATCACTTTTTATGACTGTGGATGCTAAACCTCCTACAAATATCTTCTTTGTGCGTGCATGATCAGGTAATCCATAAATGCTATTATTACTTTTGTGCAGAACGTTTTGATCATCCTTAGGAACTGCCTTCTTTGCCTCAACCTTAAAGAGAAAACGTAACCGTGAAAACAAACAACATTATAGATGTTTACAAAACCAAGCTCACAAATTATGGAGCTCTCACAGTCCAACATTTATTAGCAAACCAAAAAACACACAACTCTGTGTTTGTAATCTGTTGAGACCCGATACCACCAGCAGTATCGTAGGAAGAGGAGGGGTGGGCAGATCAGTAAATTGGGGAGTATGTAGGGGTGTGAGTAGGAATAAGATGCTGAGTTTGTTAGTTAGTTAGAGAAGTGGGAATAAAAGGGGTAGTGGGGGTCAGATAGAGGGATATCGGAGAATTGGTTATAGGGATTTGTATTGTGGAGGTTGGCTAGCCCTCGAAGTTTAGCCGATTACTATATCGAATGCACTGAGTTTCTCTTCTTCCTCTATTCTTCTCTGTTTTTCTTACTGTTTTCTTGCTTGTGTTTTCTGGTGTTGTGGTTGATTACTAGAATAGACCTTGTTAGGATTTAGGGTCCTAACAAATTGGTATCAGAGCAGTTGAGAGACTGGTATGGTCGTAACTAGGATGGATTCCAGAGTTGATAATATTGAAAGGGAATGTTGAAGTTGACAAAAGATCTGGGAATGGTGGACGAAAAGATGAATATGGTGGAGAAAAAAGTTGACAAAATAGTAGGCGACATGGCGTCATTGTTTGAATGTATGCGACAGATTCAAGAATCGTTGGGACATCGGAGTAAAGGGAAAGCACCGAGAGAAGACACCGATGACAATACAGATTTGAGGAGTCAAGCTGAAACACCATTAGAGGAAGAGTTGATGACGAAGGAAAAAATTCATCGAAAGTTGGAGATTCCGGTATTTTATGGAGACGATCCTTTTGGGTGGCTATTTAAGGTCGAAAGATATTTTGATCTGAATGGCGTTTCGGTAGTGGGGAGGCTGGCGGCGATAGCAGTATGTATGGAGGGTGAGGCTTTGAGTTGGTTCTTGTGGAGATAAGGGTGGTCGCCGATGAGGGATTGGTCGACCTTTAAGACAGCGGTGGTGCGTCGTTTTGGCAGTACTCAGGCAGGCAATCCTCTGACAGCTCTCATGAGGTTACATCAACTGGGGACAGTGGAGGAGTACAACCGAGAGTTCGAGACGGTGTCGTCAATGTTAAGAGGGATTCCAGCGGAAGTGGTAACAGCAGCGTATGTAAATGGGTTGAAGGAGGAGATAAAGACGGAGCTACAGCTGCTTCAAACGGATTCTCTGGTGCAGTTGATGGAGATGGCACAGGTGACTGAAGGGAGGAATTGGGCCCTTTGGAATCAATCCACCCAATCCGGTAAAGTAGCTACAACCCACAGTGGAATGTTCGAGTATGGGGTCGGTGAAATGGGTCATAAACTTACCCAAATGATGGTAAAAATATCTTTGTCACCCCTCTTTCAAACACACCGATAGGAAGCCCTAATCGGCTCTTGGAAGGACATCGAGCCACGCCAACTCCAAACACAACCAATCCGAGGGTGA
>JANIPN010000006.1:24745598-24763154 GCA_027478595.1 Erythroxylum anguifugum
CATAAAACATAAGCTCACCGCAAGGGACTAATTTAAGCACAAAATCACGAATTAAGAGTCAAAAAGTACATTAAAAGCCATGAAAGTGTAGCAAATTTATATGATAAACTTGGGCTCAATCACAGGGGCAGTTGCAACACTCTAAGTCGGGATGGCACATGTTGCAGGGGCAGCAACTAGAACAAGTCGAATTGCACTAACTTCTAGAGGAAAATTTTGCCTTGTTTCAAGACTCAATTGGCCTCCCTCCTATTTGAACTTGTGACCATCGAATCACTCTCATTCCGGGGGCAGAACCAGTGGTTGTGAGACCGTATAGGTATACGTTTATGCAAAAGGAAGAGATTGAAAGACAATGTGATGAGATGCTGAAACAAGGTATCATCCGGCCCAATAGATCCCCATTCTCCTCACCCGTACTGCTAGTTCGAAAGAAGGAAAGAACATGGAGATTTTGTGTTGACTATCGTGCATTGAATGATCAAACGGTGAAAGACAAATTTCCCGTTGTTCGTAAACCGCAAGTGCACGGTTATCGAAGTTAGTAATAAATCGGTAAGAACCGAGTCGTGTCCACAGGGATTATGAGAAAATTCAATTCTACGCTAGCTAACGGTATTTGAAATCGGGTTTGATGAAATTTTAGAAAATTAAAATTAATTTAAAGATATTTTTTCTTTTTTTCTAAACAAAATTAACTTAAATAAATTTCTAAACAACTACCCAATTCAATGTGACCAAAATAACTATGAATATGACAAATTTATGCAGTAACTAATTAAGAAAAGTTTTCAACAATTTGCTAATTAAAAGTTTTAACGGCAAAGAGGAATGACTTTCTCTTAGGGAATGATATTTTTGCCAACTTTAATATTGAATTAGCTATTCTCCACAACTGAAACATTCTACCCTTGTAGGTGAATTTTAAGAGTAATTAATCCCCTTTTCTCGAAGATGAATTAATTTATCCACTCTAGACTAGAGTTTCTTAAGTTCCAAAACTTCAATTTTTACCTCCTAAGTTTCTTGGGTCTCCCAACTCACAAGAAAATCCTAGTCGAAATTTCCTTTAATCTTCTAGCAAAAACTCCATTTTTCCAAAGGCGAATTTATACCAAGGCATTTTCCAATAGTCCAAAGGAATAACAAATAAATCGAAGGAAAAATTAACAAGCATATAAATATTCAGTCATGAATTCTAGCAAAATTTAATATTAAAGTATCAACAAAAATATCAAATCCCTAAGAGAAATTAAGGTTTTAGCCACAAATCATCATGTCAAGCAAACTAAAAATATAAACCTTAGGCAAACTCATGAAGGAATCAAAAATAAATGAAGAACAAAACTCCAAATATGCAGCAGAATAAAAATGCTCTCCCCTCTACTTGCGTAGCTGCCTAGTTATCCACCGGAGGCTTCTTGATTTTCAATGAATGGAGACTGCTTTCGAAGACAATACTGCGTGAGTGAGAGTGGCGTTGATGTGTGAATAAATGGAGCTATCTACATGTTGTGCATGGATGGGCTGCTTTATTTTTGCTGGAGTGTGGAAATTGTGTTGAAGTGTTAAATGGAGGATGCTTTAGTGGAAGGGTAGGCGTTGGTTGGCTGTTGGTTGAGAGGTGAGAGAGCTGCTGGAGAGTTTTTGTGGATGGCTTTTTCGTTGGTGAAGTGGTGAAGAATGGAGGCTAAGGTGCATTGATGGAGAGTATGGTTAATTGTTTTGGTGAGTGGAGATATGGAGGGCTGAAAAATCAAAGTTGGGGGTTGGTCAATAAGGTGGGGTTGTCTTTATTGAACGATAAGAGTATGGAGCTCATGTGGATGGGATTGGCGTGAAGGCTTGTTTATGAGTTGCGTGAATGGGTTGTGTTGTAGTGGAGGCTAGCAGCTTGCATGTTGGACTTTGGAAATTAAAAGGCTGCTTCTTTTTTCGTCTCTTGTGCGTGGATTGGAGGCTGGCTGTTTGCTGGTGGAGGCTGCTGTGTTAGTCGAAAATGGAGGCTGAAGTAGGGATTTTTTTCTTCGGTGGCTGCTTGATTGGAGAGGCTGCTGCATGTCTTGAATAAAATGGAGCCAGCCCTTTGTTTTTTTCTTGGTTGCTAGTTGTGGATAAATTCTCTAAATATGCTCATTTTGTACCTCTCGCTCATCCTTATTCTACTCTTAGTGTGGCTCATGTATTCTTTGAAAGTATTTTCTGCCTACATGGTCTTTCCAAATCTATTGTATCAGATAGAGATCCAGTTTTTACTAGTTTATTTTGAAGGAGCTTTTTCTTTTGTGTGGTACCAAGTTGGCCTTATTTTCTGCTTATCACCCTCAGATTGACGGGCAAATTGAGGTGGTAAACAGAACAATTGAAATGTATTTGAGGTATTTCGTAAGGGATAGACCGAAATCTTAGGTGAACTGGTTACCGTGGGCAGAGTATTGTTATAATACTTCCTACCATTCTTCACTGTATACGACTCCATTTAAAGTGGTTTATAGCAGGGAACCACCTCGTTCGTTATCTTATGTGGAAGGAAGCATTAGAGTCGAGGCAATCGACCAAGCATTGAAGGAGCGAGATGACTTTGGGACTAAAGTCAGGTTGCATTTAGTGCAAGCACAGCAGCGACTGAAGCATTATCATGATACTAAGCGATGAGAATTGTTGTTTGAGCTGGGGACTTGGGTGTGGCTTAAGCTCCAACCTTACTGCCAACAGAGTGCTGCAAAACGCAAGCATAACAAGCTTGCTCCTAAATTTTGTGGACCCTTTAAGATCTTGGCGAAATAAGGTGCTGTCGCCTATTGATTGGAATTGGCTCCGGAAAGTTGTATTCATGATGTCTTCCATATCTCTTTGTTGAAGGGGTTCAAAGGTAATCCCCCCACCTCCATTCCCTCCTTACCACTAGTGCGGGATGGCAAAATTGTGCCTCATCCACAACAGTTGGTGAAGTCACGGTGGAACAGGGGACGTCAATAGTTACTAATCTAATGGGCAGGTTCTTTAGCTGAAGATGCTACTTGGGAGGAGTGAAAGGCTTTTACACAAGCTTATCCCGAATTCAAGCTTGAGGGCAAGCTCGATGTCGAGGAGGGGAGTAATGATAAGGATGCTTTTGTGAGTAGAACTTATCAAAGGAGAGGGAAGAAGTTGGGTGCTGCTGATAAGCTGGAGAAGGCTGGAGAATTTAGTTAGACACGAGAAATAATAGAAGATTATATTAGGATAGTATAATATTTCGTTTTAAAAAAAAAAAAGATTAGGATAGTATTTGGATAAGGATACTTAGCTTTTTAAACATCCTTTCTGGTTTTTGTTTCTTAATAGAGTTCTATTATAATAAGGGTCCTAGTTAGATGGATTGTTATTTTCCTTTTCTACCTATATAACAGCAGAATTATCAATGAATAAAGGGGTGGAAATCATTTAAAAAAAACTGTAATTTATTTAGTTAGCTCTGTCAAGAGCTAGGTAACCTTCATTCAACATCGGTTCTTCCTCTAAAGGGAAGAACACCAATATGGGAAGGAAGGTGGATTTCTCTATTAATCATACAGTGACGAGGTCATACAGTACGACCCTTACCATATTATTACTTTCTAATTAATAGGAAATCCTAGCATAAACTAAATTTTAGCGCTTGTAGTCTTTGTTGTTAGCCTAACTCCTACTCTTCATTTCACCAAATCAACGCTTGTGGTTGATTAATTTGCCCTCTTTTATTTCTTTTATGAACTCTAAGCTCTCTTGCATCATCAAGTTTGTAAAAATTAAAACTCTGACTATTCATCCCACTAAATTAAAGCTCGTGGTTGATAAATTTGCCCTCTTTTATTTCTTTTATAAACTTTGAGCTCTTTTTCATCATCAAGTTTGAAAAATTTAATGCTAGTGGTGCCTGCATATTGCATTTGCTACTATTTTACAACATCTACATATCTTTGAACAAAATGAGAAGACTATAAGCAGTAGCTTGTCTATCTACTAGGATATTCATGTCTTTTGTTTTCACAAATTCAATCTTAGTTCCTCTAGCAATCAAATTGGATCTGATTTCGAAGTACTATTTGCAATTATAAGGTGAGCTGTTTATTGGGCAGAGTCTATTGGAAGAAACATGAGTCAATCGAATTTGGGTCTGATTGTGATTAAGCTCTATTTGCAAATTGTAGTCCCCATAATATTTGGATCTTAAACGTAGCTGATTCCATCTATATCAACTTCATTCTTTTGCATTGAACTTGCTTTATTCTGTTAGAAGATCTCTGATTTTGAGCTAATTTCAGGTAGGCATACTAAAACGTGTCCTTGAAGAGGTTGACAAAGTGATGCACGAGTTCAAAGTCACACTCTATAAGTCAATGGAGGACCCACAAATAGACCTTACAATTGTAAGTTTCTTGGTAAAATAAAGAAACCAAATGTTTATATTTCTCTTTTATATTTATGGCAGTGGATAGCATTTGCTGTGTTAAAGGTATTATTTTCACATTGTACTTGTTTATCTACTTGTTTGGTGAGTTGATGCACAAGTAAGCAAAACATATGATTTTTTAATAGTACTTTCTCATACTTGATGTATGTCTGATTATTATCAAGGTGCTATCATGCTATATAGTGCCCCTTAATTAATTTCATCATCATTTACTTAGCTTGAGAATACAGTGCGTCTGTTGTTGGAACTGGAGCCTGATTCTGATCCAGTGTGGCATTATTTAAACATACAGGTCAGTGTATCCTTAACCATGATATTTTCTAAAGGTCCTACAAAACTTGTTACTTTTTCTGATTGCAGTGTTTCAACAAACAATATTATGTTTGCTGGTCAACAGTTGGGAGTATCACTTGAAGTTATTTAATGATACAGATATGAAAGTTCTCAACTTTTATTATAGAAGTTAAGAGAGATACTCCAACTAAGTAAAAAACGTAGAATTCTATATTACTATTGAATTCCAAACCCTATCTCTTCTGAAGTATCAGAGAATTTCTATATTCCAGCCTTTACCTTTACCTTCACCTCCCACTCTCCACCACTTCAATGTTATTGATTATAGAAGCTTTAAATCGTAAAGATGAACATGATCTGTGTACCACTTGCTAGTAACTTGTGATCTGACTACTTTAACCAGGTTTTCACCATAAAATCATCAATAAGAAGACAACAGAAGAAAAGTAGATATAAGACATGCTTAAGAGTCCAGAGAATGAGAATAAGATGTATAAATCAGAAAAAATTCCTGTCCTGTCGGCCACATCAAGTGCAAGAAACTGAATTCATGTTTAAGCCTCTTTGATGGAATCAGGAAACTGGCTGAATTCATGATGAAGCTTCTTCAATGGATTTAAGAAACTATCATAATGTCTTAAAATTAACCTCCTTGCTAGTATGAACTTGGAGGGCAATTGGAATCTATGGGCACTCTAATGTGGGTTAGGAAGAGGCAGAACAAAAGCTTTGACTGCTGGAAATGGTAAAATCTGACTTCTCAGACTTTAACCTGCCTTTTGGTTCTAGACTTTTTATTATCTTTACCAAATGTTAGATTTAATGTCTTTTCTTAATAAATCAAGTGGCTGTTCCCTTTATTCGAGTTTTCTCTAATAGATTCCCTAGGTATCAATTGATTCCTTGACCTTTTGACCCATCGGCACCCATCCTCCAACATTCACATCCAACCTTTGACCTTCACAACCATCGACACCCATCCTCAGACCTTTACACCCAACCTCCGGCCTTCACCCCTTCGACACCCAACCTTTGACCTTCACCCACATTGACAACGATCGACACCTAATCACTGACTCCCGTCAATACCCAACCTCTGACACCCTTCGACACCACCCACATTCCCCTTTTCCGATTAGAGTTTTCTTCAACCTTCATACTCTACTCATCCCTCTGACGGCCTGTCCTCTCTTTCCATCTTACCTCTTAACTTTACGGCAATGGAAATTCCTGGTACTAACCAACTCAGTCCCCAAGTTGATACGGAAACCCCAGTAATCAATATAGCAGACTTTCCACTGCTAGGAGGCAAAGTAGAAAGGACTGTACAGGGGCTGGAGAAGGAGAAGAGTACATGGCGATCCGTTGTAGGGGATTTTGGGAACTTAGGTAGACTTAGATATGTGCAATCAAATGGGGACAAACCAATCCAAGCTTCGATTGAAGTCCTACGACAAGGTGCTAAGAGGTGGAGTACATCTTTTGTGGGTTTCTTTCTGGAGAAGAGGTTAGCTTTTCTAGTCATTAGCAAGTGAGCGGATGCTGCATGGAGGAGGTTGGTGAGTACCATGGTAAACGAAGATGAACTCTTTGTATTCAAATTCAACACTGAAGAGAATGCACACAAGTTGCTGGAAGCAAGGCCTTGGCACATAATGAGGCATCCAATTCTTATTAAGAAGTGGCAGCCTGGAGTTACCTTGGATAGGAGCAAGCATCGTTCAATTCCTTTATTGGTGAATATTCACAGGGTTCCCTTGGAATATTGGTCTGCGGAGGGTATGAGCAATATTGTCAGTAAGATTGGAAAACCATTAGGTTTAGATGAGAATATTGCCTTAATGATGAAGATTGGGTTTGCTAGAGTTTGCATTGATGTTGATGTAACAAGGAAGCTTTTGGGTACCCTTAGAATCATGAAGCTAGATGAGAAAGGAGAACTTGTAGAGGATTCAATAGGAGTAACATACATGTGGTGACCAAAGATGAAGGAAGAGAAGCAGGTTTGGAAAAGAAAAGAGAAGCAAGAGGGGAGGCCCCGATGAATGAGGGAAATCCAAGCTCAGAGAAGGGTCTCCTAGCAGAAGGAGAGGTACCACTTGAAGAGCATAATTTCTAGAGCATGAATCAAGAAGAGATTCAAGTGGTAGGGAATGGGAAGCTGGAAAAGAATCAGGTGGAGAGTATTATGGCAGGGCTTGCAACACAGACTGAGGGGGATAACCAAAGGTTGGGAAATGGGAAATTGGTCATGAATTTGGAAAGAACTAATATGATCGAGAAGGTAACATAGACAATTGGGGATAAGGGAGTCGGACAGGAGGTAGAGGCAATTGGCACTCTAGTGCTGGAAAGGGGTAAAACTTCTGGGTCCAAAAGTGACAGAATAGCTATAACCCTTGGTTTAAATAGGAAATATAGGAGGAGAAGAGTAGGTAAAAGGAAAAAATGATTAAAGTAGCAGGGTGGAATGTTAGAGGCCTAAATAGCCTAAATAAACAACTTGCAGTTAAGGAGTTTATTAAGAACAAGAAGTCAGATTTTGTTGGTTTATTGGAAACCAAAATAAAGAGGGAGCAATTGGAGAAGGGTTTATGGTTCTTAGACAAAGGATGGAGGGTCAAGAGCAACCATGATCATCATTTCAATGGGCGAGTGATAATCGGCTTCATTCCTTAAAAAGTGGATGTTGTAAAGCAACTTGAAAATGACCAGTTGATACATTGTGATGTCTTCATCAAAGCTACCGGGACAATGATTGCAATTACAATGATGTATGCAGCAAACCACAAATTCCAGAGACAACATGCATGGAATGAGCTAGAGAGAACAAGCAATTCAATGAGTTATCCATAGACAATCATCGACGACTATAATTGCACTCTAAAATTAGAAGAATCAAAGGGAGGGAAAAGATGGAACCAAGTAGACTGTCAAAAACTTCAGGAAATGGTGGAGAGGACAGATTTTGACTGATTTGGAATGGTATGGTAACTTTTATACCTAGAACAATAAGTAATGGGGAGGACAGATTTTGAAGAATCAAAGGGAGGGAAAAGATGGAGAGGACAGATTTTGACTGATTTGGAATGGTATGGTAACTTTTATACCTAGAACAATAAGTAATGGGGGAATGGTTTTTGTTGAGGAAGTTGGACATATGTATGATTACTGATAAGTGGATAGAGAAATACCCAACAAGCAGTGTTATGTTTGATGATCCAGCTATATCAGATCACAGTCCAATAATAGTGGAATTGTTAACAGATGACAGGAAGAGGAAGGCCCCATTTAGGATATTCAATCACTTGATGGACAATCCAGAAATCAGAAATATACTCAGAATGGAGATGCAGAGGGAGGTTCCAGGCTCAAAGGGTACTTTACTAGGCAGTATGGGACTGTAATGACCACAAGGGCCATACCCGAGGAGATTCTAGCAAGTGTTAAAAAGCTTAATGAAGAAGACAAGGTGGAGTTGGTTAGGGAAATAAAAAGGGAAGAAATAAAAAATGTTACTTTCTCTATGAACCTTGGTAAAGCCCTTGGGCCAGATTCGTACAATGGGAAATTTTTTGAAAAACATCGGATATTTATGGAATAAAACGTTTATCTGCCTTGTTCGTAAACAAAGCAATGCAAGGAAGCTAGAACAATTTAGGCTAATAGCCTGTTGTAATTTTGTATACAAAATTATCACAAAGATATAGTTAATAGACTTAGCACAAGCATGGGAAAGTTAATCAGCTCAAAACAGAATGCATTCATCAAGGGGAGATTAGTGGGTACCTATATCCTACTTTGTCAGGGATTGCTAGAGGGGTATAATGCTTAGAGGATAATGAGGAACTGCACTATAAAGATGGATCTTCCAAAGGCCTATGGTTCAATCAACTGGAGCTTCCTATTTATTTCATTGGAATCAATAGGTTATCCTCCCATGTTTAGAAAATGGGTAGAGGACTGTGTAACCACTGCTTCTATGGCAATCCTGGTGGATGGGTAACCTACAAACCTGATCAGAGCAAGGAGTGTCTTAAGGCAAGGGGACCCATTATCCCTTAACCTATTTGTAATTTGGATGGAGGTTTCGTCATCTCTCCTCGCAAGCAATATAAGGAGGCACCCAGAATTCTAGTTCCATAGAAGATGTAAAGGTATGAAGATCACACACCTAGCTTTTGCAGGTGACTTGCTATAGTTTTGTAGAGTTGAGAAAAACTCGGTAGATCTAATCTTGTGAGTAATGAAGGAGTTTCAAGAGATCTCAGGCCTAAGGTGCAACCCATTAAAGAGTTGTTTCCACTTACCATGGAACTCAAGTAGAGAGGTTGCCTCAAAGCTATTGAGATGGGATTAAAATAGTGGAACCTACCCTTCAAATACTTGGGGTTACCAATATCTCAAAGAAGAATCAGTGTAGTCGATTGCAAACCTTTGTTGGACAATCCATGGAAGAATCAACCAATGGAGTAATAGGTTCTTAGTTATGGAGGCAGTCTACAGCTTATTTAGACAATACTAAGCAACCTTACTAATTATTGGCTTAACCATTTGTCCATCCCTAAAAGTATCCTCAAGGACATAGATAAGAGACTTAGAGAATTGTTGTGGAATGGCTCAAGCCAAGGTAGAAGCAAAGCTAAGATTAGTTGGAGCAAAATTTGCAGAACCAAGCAACAGGGGGGTTTGGGTATCATTCTGCACTAATGAGTCACAAGGTGAGCCGAGATTGGAATTTATGGTGGTTGTGTTACAAAAGGGAGGATCTATGGGTGAAATGGATTCATGTTTTCATAAAGAACAAGAGTATATGGATTTTAAAGCCAATGCAGGAAATGTCAGGAACCTTGAAGGAAATCCTAGCGACAAGACAATGGTTGCAACAGCAGGTATTCCATAGGATTGGGAATACAGAAAGCACGTCTTTCTGGTATGATAATTGGCATTGTAAAGGTCCCCTATATCAGGTGGAAGAGGTACACCCTTGAAATTGGTGGTGAATCCAGAAACTAAAGTTAGTGTTTTATTTAGAAACAATCATTGGATATGGCCATTTCATAATAACAAAAGTGTCGGCCTCATAATTGAAGAATTGCCTAGATGCCAAGATGTAGAACAAGATGAAATTTAGTGGCTAGCAGATAAATCAAGGAAGTTCAGCACAAAAGCATGCAAAACACTTTTGCAGTTTTTGCAAAACACAAGGTTGGAGTGGACAAAGCTAGTGTGGGACAGTGACATCCATCCAGCTTATTCGTTTATCTTAGGGATGGAAATCAATGGAGGGTTGCTTACGAGGGACAGGATCAAGTTCTCCACTAACATATTACATTGTAACTTATGTAATTCAGAAATGGAATATCTGGAGCAGCTTATGATTAGATGCAGATATACCAGGCAAGTCTGGGACCGAATGTAGATTATTCTCAACATGGACAGACCAATGGACTCTTGGAGTGAAACTATTACTTGGTTGGGGAACCTTAGAGTGCATAATGTAGCTAATATCAAAGCAATTAAGTTAAGCTGGGCAGCTTTGGTGTAGTACATTTGGAAGAAGCGAAATTGCAAAATTTTTAGACAACAAAGCCGAAGCATTGAAATGGTTTTTCAGGACATTTTCCTCCATTGCAGATTGGCCATGTTAGCAAGAGGAATAGCAGCAAATCTGTCAAGTAGTATGAAGAGAAGGTGGAGTTTGGAGTAATATTGGCATATGTTGTCTCATAAGTACACCTTAGATATCAAGATGTAGATGATTACTAGGAACTATAACTCTTTGTAATCTAGACCTTTTGGATTATCTTCGACCTTTTGTACTCTAGATGTAAATTTATGTAATCAATGAAATCCTAATCTTTAAAAAAACAAAAGTTTTATCAACATAGTGTGCAAGTAGTTAACATGTTGGTTCTCAAAGTTTATCCTTTGGCAGAATCACAGAATTCGAGGTTTACTTGAAAAATGCACGTTAGATCATGAATCTAGGATGGAAACTTTGCATAATGAGATGCATGAAAGAGCGCTTTCTGATGCAACGGGGAGGCAAATTCAACAAAGAGTAAGTCAAGACTGTAAGCACAGTTTTTTTTTTTTTAATGAACAAGTACTTTGCATATGTAGGTACTGTATGAACAGATTCATACTGAAAAATGGTTTTAACTTGCGTTCACTGTTCAGTCGGATAATGACAAACCCCTCTCTATGGAAGTTGAAACTCTCCCCCTAGATTCACAGTTAATAGAGATGGTGGGTGAAGAAGTTGATGTTCTTCTAGGAAGATACATTTGGAGGCTAAGTGCTGTACTTATTCATCACATTCCGGCCTTTTGGAAAGTAGTGGTTTCTGTTTTCAGTGGTAAATTTGCCAAGGTACTCTTATGTTGCCTTCATCTTAGTTCTTAACTTGCATATGGATACTTTATTCTGTTAGTACGTATTGTTAATGATTGGCATTTAAAGTAGGTTGGGAGACGTAAAAGCTTGAGCTGTATAAATTTAATTTCATTTGTTTCCCTAGACATCTCCCCCTCTATTCCTTGTTACTTGATTGTAGAATGAAGAAGATTCACAGAACACATTTTTACCTGACCTCTTCTCCAAGTTTTGAGCCAACCCTTACTATCTTGTTGTTTCTTCCTATTATTCTGCATGGAAATGGTCCATGTAACTATTTATTGTTTTAAATTGTATAATGTTTGCTACCCATTTTGAAGATGGATCTTATGGTTTCAGTCTTCCCATGTTACTACTGAATCCAATCTCAACAATTCTGCAAATAAAACTGAGGAAAAAGTTGGTGATGGGAGGTACTCAACACATTCTGTTGATGAAGTTGCAGTGATGATCTGCAACACTATTTCTGCATATGAAGTCAAGGTGAGGTGCATTCGCGATACTATCTGCATCGAATTTAGTTAATATTTTAAGATTCTATGAACAACAGATATGCGCTTGCCCAGGTAGACGATAAATGGAATCTTCTTTAAAGTGGCGGTATCTATTTTAACAATTCACTCAGTAATTTTGAATTCAATTCTTTAAATTTTAAAGTATCTATAGTTTATATAATTTCTTGGTTTCTTGGGATTTATCTCATCATCGTCATGTTATGGGATACATGTTCTATGAGTTTTGATTGCTTGAGAGAACGTTCTCAAATGGTTGTTTTCTTAGGGAGTGTATCCAATAAGCGTTATTTGCTTAAGCCTATTCAGGTATTTAGGAGTCTAATATAGTCAATAATTACTTGATGCATGGTAAGGAGACAAAGTGTAAATTCTATCCACTGGTTGTGTAAATGTTTAATACTCTGGGTTTATTATATGTATGAGCTGGAAAACATAACTCTTTTTTTATTCCCTCGCATGTTCCAGAAGGGGTTGTGCCCACTTGCATCACGGGGAAAGTAGTCCTATTGTTGTTTTATCTTATTAAGATGTTCATGTATCTACAACTTTTTTTTTCTTGGACACATGGGATTTTTTCAATTTCTCATGGTTGTCTGTTTTATCCATTTCCTGTCAATTTTTCTGAAGCCTGTACTTTCAATCTCTTCAGTTGTATTTTAAATGCGTACTAGATTCAAAAATAATTCTGTCAAGTTCAACCAGCTATTTGTTGAATGAGTGTGAAAGATAGATTAGTGGCCAATAATTCTTCAAGCATGACTTTGACGCCATATTTCATTCCCAAAATTAACTGCAATTTGAGGGACACACTGATAGTATTAGTTTCATGACATATGTAAATCTTCATTTGGTGGTATCATCGTAGTTTTCTATCTGGTGGAGAGCATGTTTTTTCCTACCTTTTGGTTTGTGATTTTATTGTCTCCCTTCTGTAGCTTTCTATACTTGATATGTACAAACAGTTAGCAGTACTCAGCCAGAGACTTTTACTGTTGATGAAGGTCCAGAGCACTTTTCGCGATCTAGAAGAATCAAATATTCTCAAGCCTTATATGAGTGATGCTATTGAGGATGTGGCCAAAGCCTGCCAAGCTTTTGAAGCTAAAGATTCGGCTCCACCTAGTGCTGGTGTGTAAACTCTTACTGAAGTAGCCGTGTTCAAGTTGTCAAATTCTCATTGTTTTTCACTTCTTTGTGACAGTAATGGCACTCAGAACTCTTCAGGCAGAGCTCTCAAAGTTATATATCTTTAGACTTTGCTCGTGGATGCGGGCAATGGCTGAAGAGATATCAAAAGATGAAACATTGGTTCCAGTGTCTGTTCTTGAAAGAAATAAATCTCCATATGCAATCTCTTACTTACCTCTCGCTTTCCGCTCCTTAATATCCTTAGCAATGGACCAGATCAGTCTGTAAGTTGCTGGAGCTTAATGATCTTGGAGCATTATGTGATTATTTTAAGTGGCTAATGGGGTTAATATCTGATGCAACAAGGCTGTACTTAGTGTTAATACTAATGGCTTGATCATCTAATACTTAGTGTTATTACTAAAGGCTTGATCATTCGAAGTTATGACTTTATGTGAGTTTAGATTCCTAGTTTGGAAGTGATGCAGTTTCTTCAATATTAGAACTCAAGACTACATTCTGACTTCTCACCTTATGTTGAGCAACTTAGTGTGCTATTAGTTTAAGTTGATTATCACCAGTCGTATGGTGCTACTGCTTCAAATCCTATCAAGTCTAAGCACGATTGGTTCCAGCCACTTTTTCGGTTTGTATAACCTGCATGTCAAAAGATATGGGGCTGAATCTACTCGTACAAGGGATGTTAGGACCTTTGAAATGGGGGTGAAAAAATTATGATATAGTGCTAATTGCATGATTGACCAATAATAAATGCTAATCAAACTTTTTGAAAATACTAAATCTGCTCAAAAGCTATGTGCCATAACTGAACAAGAAATTTCACAGGAAAGTTTGTTAACTATATTATTCAAGTCATTTCATGTTGGAAAATAGGATCATTCAGTGCTACAGTCCAAGCATAGTTCAAATCTGGACCACCTCATCTCTCCAGCTTTTATATAGTGATTGTAATGCCATATTTGATGAGGCAGATTTTGAGGTTTCATTTGTTGCATTCTATCCCTCTTATGCTTTTCGAATACTATCCCCTAGGGTTGAAAATAAATAAATACCAAGTAAAAACAGGACTAAACTTTCCTCTTGTTGCCATCAAATTGAGAAGTATTACTTTTGGATAAACAAGTTTACATATTTAATTGTCTCATAATATGTTCCATTCCAGGATGATTCAAACATTAAGGAGTGAAGCTAGGAAGTCAGAAGATATATTTCTGCAACTTCAAGAAATTCAAGAATCTGTTAGAGTTGCCTTTTTAAATTCTTTCCTAGATTTTGCTGGTATGGAGATGCCATTTTCAATGTTAGTAACCACTTGAAATTAATTTGTTTGTCACATTTCCGTTTTATATCTGTTGACCAGGTCACTCACCTGGAGCATATTGGGACTGAACTTGTCCATAAGAAATCAGGAGATAATCTCCATTTGCAGAATGGCTTTTCTAATGAATCCAATGAAAAATTATCATCTAACATCTCAGGAAGTGGTGTTGATCCACATCAACAATTGCTGATGGTATTAAGTAACATAGGGTATTGTAAGGAATATCTTTCTCGCGAGCTGTACAAGAAGTATAAAAGTATTTGGCTACAGTCTAGGTCAGTAATTAAGTTTCCCTTCTTAATTTCCATGGAAGGACATATCGCCATTGCATGAATCGTTCATTGGAAGTGTATGGTTGTGTTGCAATGCAATAACTAAGCTACAGTCCCTAGCCTTTGATGTATTTTGTTAGGTCTAGACCAGTCCTGGGAGTGCAGCCCAATTTGTTGAGTTGGTTTGTGGACATGTTTTGTGCTATGTTAGTTATACCATCCTGGATCCTTTCTGTCTAATATATGTTAATTTGTTCTTGTTTGGTTCATGTAACCATGAGTGGGGGGAATTATTATATTTAAATTGCATAGACTGTTTGGATGAAGTCAGTCATGGTTCCTCTAGTAGAATGCTATTGTCCAAGCTAATCATCTTTGGTTGCTCGCTGTTTTTCCCCTTCTTCAAAATGGCTTTATATTTATTCTCACTGCTATTACAAATCATTCACATGCCTTTTCTACCGCAGGGACAAAGATGATGAAGACAGTGACATAAAAGATTTAGTGACCTCTTTCTCTGGGATTGAGGAGAAAGTCCTCGAACAATATACTTTCGCCAAGGTAAAGCATATATTTTATCATGGTTCATATTTGATGAGGAACTTTATGGATATCACATTCCAATAGCAAGTGCGATCTATTGGTCTATCTGCAAGGGAAATAGTTTTCCTGGTGTTTCCCTAATCCATTTCTTGATTTTTGAGTTGTGGTTTGGTAATGTTGTAACCTCTAAAATAATGTAATTGATCATGCCAGGAAAAGAAATGAAAGGGAATGGAAGGTAACTCTTGTGAAATTTTTGTATGAATATTATTCGTGTCGTGTTCGTTTGCTTACTTCCTAGGATGATGGTAGTGGTGGCATGGGACTTGAGGTTATTTTCAACATAATGTGAAGTTCTTACTCAAAGTTGTGCGTGCGTGAATCCACTTATATAAAAACCCATTAAAATCTTCCGTTAGTGTCTATGAGAACGTATTTTCTTTCATCAGGCAAATGTTATCAGAACAGCAGCTGTGAATTATTTGCTGAATGCTGGTGTTCAATGGGGAGAAGCACCTGCTGTTAAAGTGAGAATCTAATTGTGCATAGCTGGTTTTTTTACTTCGTTTACTTCTATTTCTTTTTGTCAGTACCACTGGTCCCCGATGCAGTTTTGAGGTGGATAAGTTTAACCAATGCTCCTCTCTTGCAGGGTATGCGTGATGTAGCCGTTGAATTGTTGCATACTCTAGTAGCTGTACATTCGGAGGTACTTAATTTGTAATTTTCACGGTGTATAGACAAGTTGATATTTTCCTTATGGATTTTTAATGTAAACTACATTTTCTTCATACTTTATAGTTTATATCTGTTATTGACATCAATGCCAGACTTATGTAGGCCATGTGCACAATAATGCTTCTACATTCCATCATGTTAATCTCCGAATTATAGATATTATAGTTTACCTCTCACAGGTCTTTACCGGTGCTAAGCCCCTGTTAGACAAGACACTTGGCATTCTTATTGAAGGTTTAGTCGATACTTTTCTGAGCCTTCTCCATGAAAACAAAAGCAAAGATCTCCAATCACTTGATGCAAATGGTTTTTGTCAGCTCATGTTGGAGGTACTGCAGATGAAGCTTTTTTTTTTTTTCCAGTCATAGCTTCTTCCTTGGTTTGATCTGGTTATTTCCTCTTTCAATTAAACTGCTATTTCATGTTGGATTATTCTTTCCAAGCTCCCCCGGTAGAGATGATCAATTTATTTCATTTCCATGTCGTACGGACATCGACATTGTCTAGTTTTCTGGGAATGCATGCTGATTGTGTTCACTTATTTGCTTCTGTAATAGTTTATAATGATAGAAGGTACTGTGTAATTTTGTGAAAGGATTGAATCCCCATAGTAACATATATTTTGCAGCTTGAATATTTTGAGGCCGTATTTAATCCCTACTTCACACCCGATGCAAGGGAGTCTCTAAAATCTTTACAAGGAATACTGTTGGAGAAAGCCACTGAGAATGTGGCTGAAGTAATTGAAAATCCAGGGCATCAGCGCAGATCAACCCGTGGGAGTGAAGATGCACTTGCTGATGACAGGCAGCTAGGGTTGACTGTATCTCCAGATGACCTGATTGTAAGAATCATGTCCCTTATGATATGATTATTGTGTCTTTAGAGATTTTTTATTCTGGGAAAACAATCAAGTTGACTAAGTGATTGATATCTAATTGATGGTGGCCTCTGTGACTATAAGCAACATGATTCTGAAAAAATCTAGAAACTAAAAACAATGGTGCTAAAATGGCTATCAAACAAATAGAGATCTCAAGTTGAAAAATAAAAATGGCATCACATTATTTGATGCAAATGATAATATTTAATTCCCTCATTGAAATTAGTAAATTAGCCATTCATGAGACACCTATAATCAATGTTCTGTGATATTGAAGTCCATGTTACACTGTTATGGGCGTTTTTCAGGCTCTTGCGCAGCAATGTAGCAGTGAATTGCTACCAAATGAGCTTGAGAGGACACGGATAAACACAGCGTGCTTTGCTGAATCAATGCCCCTGGACTTGGTGCCAGAACCAGCCAAAGCTACTTATGCTTTCAAAGGATCAATGGAATCTCGCAGCAGAAACTACAATAGCTCACAATCCATGGGATCCCCAGGTTTCTCACGGCAGAGACGTCGATCATGATCGGTGTACAAGTGAGTATTTGCAATTGCAAGTTTTGTCTTTATGTTTTCTCATTATATGCATGTGCACTGTTTGTAATATGCAGTATTCCTGATGTTTGGTATTCTGGTTTCTCATGTTTTTGTTCTTTTGGGGGATGGAGCATTTTTTACGGGGTTAAGAGAGCTGTATTGACGGCAATCATTATTTACACGTTAAAGATGTATGTCTACGTAACATTCTTATTAGTGTGGTATGGTATTTCGGTTATAGATTACTTGATCGATTTTAGCTCTCTATATGTGGTAAGTAGGGTCAGGGGTTGCATTTTCTTGTCTTAATCCAGCTTTCGTGTTAATTCACATAGATGGACTTGCATTTTCCTCTCTAAGAACTAACGTTGTACCATATGATATTTTTGAGTGCTTAATTAGAGAGAGCTTTCCCTCGATTCAAGGTGCTTAACTGTTAGCACAGTTAAGAGTACCATAATCCCTA
>JANIPN010000006.1:24910485-24922597 GCA_027478595.1 Erythroxylum anguifugum
TTTTGTACATCGTAATAATCCAATGACGCCAACGACAAGTGTCATTCCAAAAGCCACACATGATCATTAAAATAATGAGAAAACACAGATGGTCGATTGATCTTGGGAAACTACAGGTCGTGTAAAAACCAAAAAGCCACACATGGTCATTAAAATAATGAGATCAATTTACCTAACATTTTAAAATAATAAGAATTTGGAAACACCGAAACACAGATGATTGAAAAGAAAACATAGTCTACATAGATGATTGGAAATACCGAGTGGCGATGCTTCGTGACGGTGATAGCTTGAGCTCGACATTATCTGGAAAACAACGAGGAGCGACAGGTGCTTAAGGGCCAGTGACAGCTTCGACTAAAATGGATGAGAAAGCTAGGGAGCAAGATTTGTGAGAGACATAAATCGGTGGGACAGAAGAACAAGGAAATTGAGAAGTTCTTTCTTAATAAGGAAGATGTCAACTAAATATCTTTTTGAATAATTGATAAAAATATTACGAGCCATATGCAGAAGAGCCGTCTCTAGCTGTACTGAGCCGTATCCATGTCGTATCCAAGCTGAAAAAAAGTATTTATTTATTATGACACGTACGGACACGGGTCCACCGCGTGTCCAATGCGTGTCCGTGTCGGACACGTGTCGGCCATGTCCGTGCTTCATAGTGACTTATTAGCCAAAAATTAGTTGATTGACCATGTTTAGCTTATTGACTATGTTAAACAACTATTTATTGTGTTTGGTAATCAGCTGATTGGGTTGGCTGATTGAACCCAATCAGCTGATTTTCAAAAAGCTTAGGAGGCAAAAAGCTTAGTAGGACCAGAGTTTTGGTTTCAACTGATCAAAAATGTCGAATATGCCCTCAAGAATACCCACAGCTATTTGGCTGAATGATCGTGTGCGAAGTGCGGTAGCCAGTTGCCACTGAAAAAGTCGTTCCCTTTCCTTCTTTAATCAGATTTTTTATGTCGTTTATTGTGTTGCCTAATCTGCTATCCTGGAAACCCTCTATGCACAATTTAAAACTTAGCTGGAGTTATGTTTGCATTTGGGTGTTGTTTGCTAGCACTGGTGAGTGAGAAACCTGCGGCTAGCAACATCGGAGACGTAGGGAAGCAATAACAGTGAGACAGAAGGATGGCGGTTGAGATTGGCTGTAAGGGAAGCAGTAACGTGGGAAGCAGTTAGGCAGAGATGAATAGTGGACATGGATCACTTATTAATTTGTCCCATCAATGAATAATATATAAACATAAGAAGATGCACAGTGAAGAAGAGGAAGAAGGTTTTGTTTGTTTTAATATTTTAAATACTTAATTCCAATTAAATGGGTTTAATTGAAGTTAAGCAAGTTTAAATTCCTAGTAATTTTGAAAAGGTGTTTTTAATTGTTTAAAAATTGTTTTCAAGGGTTAATTTTATTAGCAATGTTTTAGAAGTTAATTTAATTTTTCAAGATGTTGAATTATTAAATTATATTAATCATCAAATCAATTCAAAAATTATCATAATTACTTTTCTTAATTTGATCAAGATTAATAATTATATTGATTCTTAATTAATTTTGAAAAAGTAGTTTCTAAAATTAGAATTAATTAAGAAAAATATTTTCTTAAATAATTAAGAAAGTTGTTTCTTAATTAAATTTATTTATTTAAGTTTTATTGAGATAAATTAAATTCTTAATTTTATTTGTTTAGAGAATTATTATTTAATTTATTTAGAAATTGTCTCTTTATTCATAAATAATAATTTATATATTCAATATTTTTATTAGAGTAATAAACTTAATTTTTGTAGAATATTCCTATAAGAATATTATACTAAATAATAAGATGTGTAATATTCATTCCCTTATATTTTTTTAAAGTCATGTCTTTATAAATCATTTTACATATAAACAGCTAATACTAAATAACTAATTTTACCAAATATCAAATAACAAATAACTAATGCAATACGCTGGTCAAATCAGCTATCAACTAATATAATTAGTTGATTGCCAAACTGGACCCTTATGTTCTCAAGGATGGTGCTCAAAAGGAATCATTTATGCAAGGTTTTATGTCCTAATAAACATTGATTAAAAACTACCTAATGTAATCCCTATTTTGAGGCTTGATGAAGAAGGAAACATGTTTAAAGACCAAGTTTCTGTAACCTACTCGAGGAGACTTGTAACCTCTAAGAAAGAGTATGAATGTAAGAATATGTAAACCTTACACGCTTATGTTAAAAGAATACTTCAGCATTAATAATATCATTTCATTTTGATCTAAGATTGAATTAGTTAAAAAAATATAAAATTGTAATTAAATCATTTTTTTTGAAAAATAGTTTTAATTCTTGTTCAAATACTTTGAATTGATGTATGTGAACTGAAACTTTATTTATGCATTTACATAATTATCTATCTATTGACACATAAACATATCTATACTATAAAATAAAAATAGCAGTAAATTTACTCCTGAACATTTTAAAAGACACATCTATCTTCTAAATGGTTTAGTTAGCTTAATTAAATCTTAAATGTTATAAAAACTTTTGTTCAAATCCAAGTCGCTCTTAAATTTATTGTATGTTAAATAATTATGATAAATATTTTAAAGTGCAACGTGTTAGAATCCATGATAGGTAAAAAAGGGTTTAGCATATAAGTGTAAGGGGGAACAAAATAACCAAAATTATAACGGGAGAAAGGAAACAACGAAATCATTTTCATCACATTCATCTACATGAAAGTTTGACAATCGTACATCCTAGATCATCCTGCAAGGCGGATAGGTAGTACGGCTAATGAACATCATAGTTCACCATCTTAAGTTTGTCGATTAGATCCACCTTATTCATTTTGCTCAGTACTCTAAATGACAGAGTAATTGATGATTACTGACTATCTTTAAGAGTACTGTCAACTGCATCCAAAACTACAAATAATGGTGTTCAAAATTCTCATTAAGCTTACGGAACTAAACTTTTAACATTTGACAAATAGAGGTTGTAGTATCACAATGTCGAACATCAAAATATGAGATATCTCCAAAAGATTACACTTCACCATCATCATCCAAATTAAGCTGTCCTGAGTGGAGGAGAAACCAATATGACTCCATCTCCTCGAACAAATAGAAAGGGCACCGTACGCCTTGTGGTCTGGATCAGGACAAATCTATGGATTAGTCTACCGAACTAGTGAAAGGCCCAGTACAAACCATTTGTAGTAAAGATGCAAGAAGAAAACAAACAATCCCAAGTACAAAACAACGACATCATTTAACAGGAAGACAAATTGCAAATTCTCTCTCCCTCAAAATTATGAATCCTATAATTAGTCTTGTGCCTCCAACCTCACCCTGCCAACTTAATTACAACTTTTTTCTCGAAAACAATGTCTTAGTTACTTTAATGTCCACGAAAGTAATTGAATTGTATAACCCAACTAATCACACACACTTTGTGCAGATATTTTTCAGAAAAAATTCTACTACAAATCTATATGTTTTTCGGATAACCAAAAACTTTTAGCGATTCTATATTAAGATTGGGAAGTTTATAGCATGCATTTATAAATAAGTATTTATAATTACTGAATCTCAAACTAGTTACATTTATACATACAAATACACAAAGAGAGGGAAAATATATATATATAATGAATCGTTCACATAAAGGTTGTGGTGAACAAAAATCAATATATGAATTATAGATGTATCTCTAATCCTTAACTTCAAATCGAAATCTCCACAAACAATTGACAACTATCATACTATAATGAAAATACTCGAATTTTGAAAGATTGAATTTCTAAATAATATCCATCATCATGATAATGCAAAAAAATAATAAGAAAAATATTGAAATACTGTAAAATTAATTAGCTAATCCAAAATAGAGAGTTATTTGCGAACTTTTTTTTTCCCCTCAAGAACTTGTAACAAACACTTGCTCACTTTCATATATCATCTCTCTTTTGTATGCAAACAAGTAGAATTAAACTCAAACCCTGAGCTATTAGTTCTAATTGTCTACTGTTGTCATGCCAAATTCTAAAGAAAACTTACATAGAAATCTCAATACAGGGTTTGTAACCCATTAGAATTAGTAATAAAAGGAGCCTAATAAGAACTCTAGAAGAGATAATCTCTTGCTTCTCTCTACCTCATGTGATTTTCCAAATGATCAATCTCCTTGGCAAGTTGTTCCCTCTGTCTCTTGCTCAACTATTTGTTCTCGCCTAAGCTCTAGTGCTTCTTCTGCTCGCTTTCCCTCCATTCCACTGGCCACCAACCACCTTACTATTTTTGGTAATATGGCAGGTAACCAGGAGAGCCTCCTGCCTCTTTCTTCATCGCTTCCCACCCCTATCAACAATGGCTCTCCAGCACACTCTCTGAATCCTAACCCTGCTACCCGTTGTTCTAATCTTCCTAATCATGCTTCTCAACCTATGAACTTAGATCCCCCCAAACAAACCTGAACACAGGTCGTGGGAGATTAAAATTCCGACTCTAAGTTGCATTACTCTCCTCCAAGTAGACTTGACGATTGTTCCATTGTTACCCCACCTTTGGAGACATTAAAGGAGGGCTCTTCATGCTGGAATTCCACCCTCATTGGCTTATTTCATGATAAGTCTCCTTCCATTCTATGAAGGCCTAGGCATTTGCAAACTAGAAAAACCATGGCCTCTCTGAGATATCAGTGAACAATGATGATGTCTTCTTCTTTAAATTCTTAGATGATGTAGATGCAAGGAAGGTGTTAAAAGAGGGTCCTCAGCACATATTTAAAAAACCTTTATTCCAAATCTAGAGTCCAGGTACCAACCTAGAGGATATTAAGCTAGCTAACATTCCTATCTGCCTATACATATATGGGGTTCCTCTAGAGTACTGACCACAAGTTGTCTCAGCTACATTGCGAGTTTTGTTGGGAAAACGCTGCACCTTAATCAAGCTACAGTTAAGATCAAGCGCATAACCTTCGCGAGAATTTGTGTTGTAGTAGACACAATCAAGGATCTACCAGAAGAAATCCCAATAATGAGGTTGAATCATAACCCAGAGCTAGTTGAAGATGTGGTTAAGGTAACTCATGCATGGAAACCAAAACAATTGGGTCCTAAGAAATCTAGGACCTACTGGCAAGTTATTTAAAACTGAAAATTACGAGGAACTCATGGAAATCAATCAAGCTACTAACCTGGGGGATACTGGCCCCAGTTCTGATGATGATATGAATGTTGAAAGTCAAAATTTGGCTTTGGCAACTGAATGTGTAGATATTATCCATTAAAATTCAACAGAAGCAAAGATGGACACCTTGCCAGTCATTACAAACCAAGGTAATTTGAATAAGGCTATACATGGAGGAATATCTGGGAACATAGAAGGTGCAAATATTAATATGTGAAATGAGTGCTACCAAGCATCAGATTGAGGAGGAGTTTAGTATTCAGGGGAAAAGAAGATCTAACAGGAAGAAAAGGCGATCCTCTACTAAATTAGGTTCATGACAATATTTGCATGGAATATCAAGGGATTAAATGCTCCTACCAAGAAAGTGGCTATTAAAAGACTTCATTTTTGTTAATAAACCTTACCTTTTTGGAATACTTGAATCAAGGCTCAAACAAGAGAAATGTGATATTCTTAATATCCTTCCAGAGTAGTGGAAACTTTTGACTAACTATTCTAACCATTATAATGGTAGAATTATGGTAATATATAACGAGGATAAGACTGATCTACTATCTAGCAACACCACTGACCAGCTAGTGCATATTCAGGTCAGATTAAGGCAGGAGCAATCCATCATCTGGGTCTCAGTCATTTGAAGTATAGCCTATCCATTTGCATCAAGCAGTTCCATATTTGTCTGTAATTATTAGATTCTAATACTTATGGATTACTATTTTGGTGGCAATCCTTTGCAATAATCAATTATCTAGAATTGTCCAATAGTGTACTTCAAACCATTATACTAAAATGCAAACCTTAACTTTTTATATTCAAGAATATCTGCAGGCACAATTCCTTCAAGAAGCTAGTTAACTATCCAACGGGAAATCTTGTTCCATACAAAAAGATTTACTGACTGCTAGAAGTCTTTGTCCATTTAAAAAAAAAAATCAGACTGTTAGAAGGCCTTTAACCGTTCAATAAACTAGAAAGCCTTTGAAGTCTTCATTGTTAACTAGTAGAGAGGATGTTAATTAGGGTACGCCCTACATTTCAAGAAATTAAAGGTCCTATGAAGGTAGTACCCTCAAATAATGAGATGACTGAAACAATTTCACAAGCCACAATAACCAAACTAAGAACTCATCCAAATTCAAACAATTAAATATTACTTGCTGAAACATGCAAGTTTTAAGTGTCCATATAAACAGATAAAAATACAGAGAAATAAATAATTTACAGCATACCCGAACAATTTCTTCATAAGTTTCATCATCAATTTCAATAGTAGTAACAGTTTCTTCTACATCACCAAGGATCATATTTAGGTGCTGATCATAAGCCTGCAAATCCCAAAAAATAATAGAACTTAGTATCAAAATGAATAAAAGTTGGAGCATAATGCTTAAGAAATATTAGATTTATCACCCAAATAGAGAAGTTGGAAGTCCATCTATTGTCAATTATAATATCCAAATTCAAAATAAAAAACTGATGAGAGCTAAAATTAGGGAGCAATGAGGAGAGCATTTTTGAGAATGACAAATTCCAAAGCTGCTCATCGTAGCACCTTTTGTGGACCTACAGCACTGATCAAACTGCAATCAGAGCAAACACCTATCTTGTTCCACAATCTTAAGTCCACAACAGTAGCTGCTTTACAAAGTTACACAAAGTGTGAAGTTTATGGTGAGCAGAAGACTGGTCAGAAAAGCATTAATTCGTTAAAAGAAGAACAAGTGAAAGCAACCCTAATCTCTGACTGCCCAGTAACAAGGTACAAAAACTAACAGACACTTACTAATTGTGTTGTTCTGGGTGGAAACTTAAATATCTAACCATACCAGACACAATGTGTTAACAATTAAGTACCAATAACTTATCTTCCCCTTCTCTTTTTGGAACCCATTACCCATAAGCTCTCCCTCAACAAAAATGTACCAAACCACACATTGCCATCAGTTGTTTCAAAGGGGCTCTTAATCTGAAATGGTATAAGTTGAAATAGAAGGCAATTTCAAAAGGATTTTGTAACTGAAATACTATCCTAGGTAGATTTATACCAAATCCTTTGCTTTTCCTTTCTTTTTCATTAAAAGAGACTTTCTTGTGGGGAGAAAAAAACGTAAATTCGTTTCTGAAAATATGAACAGCGAGTCCAACAGAATCCAACCCCAAAAATTCTTGCAGTTGGCAAACACATAAAAATAGGTCAAATGGAATAATGCTAAGTGTTAAGAAAGGAGTAAACTGACGTGGAGTTTGCCACGAAGCTCACGGTCGGAGCGAAGCTTGACGTAGATACGCTCGTCCAGACTAAGTCTGATGAGATCCAATGGTTCCTTCACCGCACTCTCTTCTTCAGTCGCCATTGCTCTTCTTCTCCTGTTTGTCTATCCGTTTGAATATTTGGTGTAAGAAATAAATAGAAAAAATTAGGCAGCTGTGATAAATATTATTAAAAATAAAAATAAAATGTTTTGTCTACTTGATAGATAATGAAACTCGCCAATTAAATAAATATCGAGGGTGGTTTCTTTTTTTTTTTTTGATTGAATTACAAAGAAACAGAAACAAACTAAAATTTAGTGCAACGGTATAGCGCGCAGTGAGCGTCTCGGAGGAGACAATCCAAAACAGTTAGTGGGAGCTCCCGGATAAGGTGCAATCCTGGGGTGGAGAGGGTGGCGAGTGAAGTGAGCTGATCCGCGCATTGATTCCCTTCTCGAGGAACGTGGATCTGGACCTCCCAATCTCGATGGAGGAGACGTCAAGTACCTGTCACCAACAAAGAGTCAGCAGTCAACACAGAATTGGAAGAGGAAAGTAAATTAATAACTTCGAGGGAGTCCCCTTCAACAATAACTTGATGATAGCCTAGGTCCTAGGCAAGGTGAAGGCCCGAGTAGACTCCCCAAAGCTCGGTAGAGAGTGGCGACCCCCGCGGGAGAAGCTGGGTAAAACCACCACACCACTGGCCATGGCAATCACGAAGAAGACCCCAAGCAGCACAGAGTCGTCCGTCGTGTTTGACGGCCCCATCAGTGTTCAGTTTAACCCAGCTCACAGGCGGCTTGCTCCACCCAACGAGACTGCCCAAAGGTAATCCCAGAGTGGGGAAAACACAATTTTCCAAGACGCGGGCCCTTTCCATCCAGACTAAGTACTCCATAATAACTCTATCGCCCGCATTCGGCCAATCTGCAGTTGGTTTAAAAATACTTTGATTCCGCCAGTACCATAGGAACCAACAGGTGACTCCAAAGATGGACGACCAGGGGAAATTATGCACGGGCTGGTGTTGCGTGAGGTTGGAGAGGAGCCAGTCTAAATACCCCTGAAGAAAGAAACCCGGGTCCCTGGTGGCCTGGGGAAAGCTCGTCCAGATGGCATGGGCTCGCGGACAATCACGGAGGGCATGTAGGGTAGACTCTTCCTGGCCACAGTAGTTGCACCCGTCATTCGTGGCAATGTGACGAATCACGCGTTGTTTGTTAGCCAGTAGGTTTCCTTTGGCCAACAACCAAAGGAAGGCCCTAATCCGCTGGGGGTTTGCCCATTTCCAGATTAAGTCCTAGAGGTGGTTGTAATCGTCAGAAGAGAGCCCTTCGAAAAGCTCGTAAGTCGATGCGACTGTAAAGCGCCCATTAGCCATAAGGCTCCATTAAGGGGAATCCTCCTCGACGCTATCAGCAGGGGAAGAAAGTTCAGCAATGTCCAGGCAGACTGCAGAAGGGAGGTACTGTTGGAACCGACTCCACTGCCAGGTGCCGTCAACGTTGCGGTAATTGCTTGCAGAGGCTGAGAGGTCGTGGTCAGGGATTGGGGAGGTTGCGACCGATAGAAGTGGGCCCCAGGCTCCAACCCAATTGTCCGTCCAGAAAAGGATTCGTCGGCCATTGCCGAGCTGCTAGTGCAAGCCCTGGCGAACTAGGGGCCAAGAGGGTGGTTTTTAGCTATTACGTAAATTTGAATCACTTGCCTATGATGTATGAAGAGGAAGAATACTTTGGCAATTTTGCAAATTTTAAGCCAAACTATTTACAAGAAGCATAACACGAATTTTATATAACCTATCTATTGCTTTTAGATGGGGGATCACACATTTGTAACTTATAAAATGCCCCAAATGTCTTTTGTTTGGTTGCTTACAGAAGCTCTGTGTTTATGTATGAAGCCTGATTTCCCCAGTTAACTCCTGAATGAAGCATTCGTTGCTCCTTTCAGATCTTTGAAAGCCCCTTGCTGTTCCTCTTGTCCGCAGACCCATCACTAGGTAAGAGAGCACAGTTATGTAAAAACCTATTTCTCTTTTATGGTTATATTGATAATTTCTTGTCATGCAATTGGTGTATTAATGATACACATCTCTGAGCCATCGCTTTCCATGCCTTATTTGAAAAGGGACATTGGAATAGGAGATGCTCAGTTGACTCCAGGTTAAATCTAAATAGGTGCCTAGGGATTTCTAGATATTTTAGTAATTTGTCGATGGTGGGAAGTTTACCCCTCCCTGCCAACCACAATATGTTCAAAGCAAGTGGTTGCACATGTTTGATCTAGTTCAAATTGTGCCATATCACCCTAGGATGTGCATTTTGTTAACCAAGTTTTATAACTAATAAAACTCTCAATACAATGTAAATATACGAATCGTATCTTGTAGCATATAAAGTTATCATTCTCACGAGGAATTAGATAAAATAATTTGAACCTAACTTTGTCTAATATATTCAAAATATGATTTGAACGATAATAATAACCGAAATTTAAACAATTAATAATATAAGGTTCTGGTCATGCATCTCATACATAATATATATCAAATATATGCAATAGAAATAAAACGGAACCTCAAAAATCAGATCGACTCATGCATATAGATATAGAAAACAAAAACATGAAATGTAAGAAGTTTACATACCTTTCTGACGATCTCCTCCATTTTTTAATCTTTTCTGCGTTGGCTATCGTAAATCACAATGATCAACATAGACCGTCTCTAATGAAAGTCCACTTAAAGATAGAAGGATGAAATCTTACAAGGAAATGGCTAGAATTCTTTATTTGTGCTAGCAAAGACAAAAATTCTTGTGAGAGTTAGAGAGAAACGAGTGTGTATGAAAGAACTTTTCTTTCTTCTTGTGTCTTACGTAAGATGCACGAAAATGATGATTATTTTCTGTCCTCTTTGGTCTCCTGTAAGTCCCATCATTAATGGGAAGTTATAGGAAGTTAATGGTCATGAATAGCATGCATTAATAGAAGTTATGGGAAGTTAATGACCATGAATAACATGCATTAATAGAAGTTTTAAGAAGTTAATGACTAAATTGGCAACTAACAACACTTGTTTCTAATCCATTCCATGCAATGTTTTCTATCACGATCACATCGCGATACAATCCCAAAACACTCTCTCATATCTTGAATCACCATTCAACACCATTTTACTCATCCTTTGGATCTCCTATGTGTATGACCCATTAAGTTCTCGGTTATGTTGGCCACTTAAATTAACACTCAATTCAAGTAAGTAAAGAGCGATATCTAGCAACACGTCATGACCTCTAATTGACTGAAAAGTCAGTGGTTTGACTATGAACCCTTCTATACGCAATGTTGTCATGCAATTCATCCTTTCGTCATCTATACCCCACTTGGTTCAGAGTATGGTCAAAGTGTCAACTCCCACTAGACTAACTACGTCACATCTAGTCCAAGTGATATTATATCTTATCCTGAGGATCTCATTACTTTATATATCATTGAAGACTCTTTTCATGACACATATTTTCTTTGGCCAGAGACTCCCAAGTAATGACCCCAACAAGAGGTTGTGTGCATCATCTCCTTCTATCAGAAGTCATAAATCCTTTATTGGTTACTCAATTACCTCGAATACCTCAAACTGTACCCAATCACCATCCTATAGTAACCTTTGAAATACACTGATGAATTGATTTAAAGCACAAGATCAGTATCTGAGATATCTTTGAGCATCTCAAGTCAAAAGATACTTGCACCATCGCTATGATGAAACTATCATTGGCACTAGAATAGAATGTCCATATGATTGTCTCATAGTAGATCAATCCAATGTATTCACTACCCTTAATAAGCATCCATATGTTAACTCTAAACAACTCATATCTACAACTTGTGAGATCTACTTCTTGATCCAATAAAGGAGTATAACATATGTTAGTCTATCCAGATTAATGATATCCCATCTCATTAATCCTATGATTAGGGAAAGTTTAGATACTAACATAATTACGCATGATAGGAAACTTATTATCATGATCTCATCATGATTTCCTCCATGCTATGTTTTGTATTAAGGACTTCATTAAATCAATTTAAGATCAACATCAAATCCATAAATGTATAAACACTGAAAAAATGAAAATGCATTTATTAATCATAAAATGATTTGTACAATAAGTGTTAAAGATGATTGCCTTTAGAACACTTCTCTAACAAACTCTCACTAATACTAAAGTCAATCGCCTTAATATCTAATACCATAGGTGTGTACATGTGATACAAAACTCTTTTGAGAAATAAGCTTAGTCAACAAATCAACTATATTCTAATTGGTGGGAACTCTCTCTATCTTGACATTATTTCTACCAATGATTTCTCTAATCAAATGGTAGCGCTTGGATACATGTTTGGACTGCTGATGAGACCTCAATTCCTTCACCTGTGCTATAGCCCTGTTTTTGTCACAATACAACTACAATGGGTCAATAATGCTCGAAACCACACCAAGTTCCATGATGAACTTCTTAATCCAAGCTACTTCCTTCGCTACTTCTGAAGTTACAATGTCCTCCACCTCTGTCGTCGAATCTGCAGTCATCTCTTATTTGGAACTTTTCTAACTAACCACACCACCATTCAGTGTGAATACATATCTG
>JANIPN010000006.1:25341002-25361882 GCA_027478595.1 Erythroxylum anguifugum
ATTTATTCATCAAGTTTGTACATTACTTGTACATGACTCTTGAATAAAACGCGCTAAAGGGGATTGCCTTTAGGGCATTTATAAACAGTACCGTCCATGCATAAGTCGACTTATCCCATGTACAAGTCGACTTATCGGTACTGAATGCGTGTAAGTCGACTTACCCATTGTACAAGTCGACTTGTACACGACTTACACTTACACACAGTTAGCTATACCACCATTTGGCAAACCATGTGAGTCTGCGACAGCTTTTAAAGTATCCAACCTCTTTCATCTTTTCATTTTATTTCTCTCTCTCTAGTCTCTCCTTCACCCCTATACTTTTTTGACCCAATTTCTAGCTTTTTCATGCTAATTTGTGACACCCAAGTAAGTATTTGCCTTGATTTCACTTGTTTACGCAGGAATAATTGGGTGTTTTGCAATTTTTAGGTATTTTCACCCCCAAAATTGCTAGGGTTAGGGTCACTAATGTTAAATTATGATTATTTTCATATAATTAGAATTAATTGGTTCTTTTATAATTAATTGTTTAATTTCATTTCAATTTTGATTTTTACATTAATTTGATGTTCAATTTTGTTAATTGTTGGTCATTTTTAGATTAGATGTGTTAATTTCAATTTTAAGTTTAATTTTGTAATTGAATAATTAGGTTAGTTATATTTTCTAATTTCAATTATTTTAATTTTAATTTTATGATTAATCTGGTTAATTTTCTAATTTTATTTTATGTTAGTTTTTGTTTTATATTATCTATTTCGTAACTTCTAAGGTTGTGAAATAGATATCTAAAGATAAAGAACCTACAATAATAGAGTCAGAGAATTTGATGGAGGCAGAAACATCAAAAGAAAAATCTAAAAACCATCAAGAAATTTTGGAAAAATTTGCTCGCGATGAAGGTATTATTGTAGTTGTTATGAGTGAACAAATTGTTATAGGCACTGCAGTTGTGCTGAAGGACAATCCTGGATATGGTTTGAATGTTGCAACTTCAATGGATTTGTTAAACTCTGATACTGCTGAGATTATTCTCAACTCTGCTGCACCTGCTATTACTACTGACTAAAAGATAAACCTTAAAGATGTTGTGATAGAAGATGTTGATGACGATTCTGATGAGCATGTTATCCAAACAGAAAATCCAATGGTTGTGTTGTCTAAATGTGAGGGAGCTGTCAATAAACTTCTTAATGTTATTGCTATTAAGGGATTATTGTCACCAAGATAAATTTTCCTTATTAGATGATGAGGAGATTTGAGGATCACGTTGAGAATACAAAAACTATGGAGGATGCATTTGTCTTAAATTTGCGATCTAATAACACTTTGAAGCATATGAAGTTGGGTAGAGTTAAGGCATTGGATTTAGCATCTTCTAGTAGAAAGGAAGGGTTTTGCATGGGGATTATGGGATTTTGATGGCAGCAATTGCCACAATTGACTGAACGGTTGTTGGTGATGAGGTTAAGGAGTTAATTTCTCAATTAGTTCCAACTAAGCAATATGAGATAGGGTTACGTTAAGAGCCCAGCTTTCAGGCGACTTAAATTTTTTCAGCTAATTCCCAATTATTAGACTGATATTTTGGAATTTCTAGGGATTATCTACTGGATTAACCTTTTGACACTGAAGAAGTTGAAGCGCATTCATAATATTTAAATGATGGTTATAGCTGAACTTATGATGGATTTAACTCGAATGGATGAAGTCAGAAAGAAATTAAATTTTGAACTGATGATAGCCAACACTTCGAGTAGAATCTGGATTTTTTATAATGAGGAGTTTATTTGCAATTTATTACATGAGAACAATTAGCAAATCACTTTATCGGCCTTACATTTTTCCTTGAAAAGACATATACATCTCTCTTTTGTTCATGCGGCATGTTTGCACAGGAGAGGAGAGGAGAGATTTTTGAAATTCTTTTGCTAATTCCTCTTACCCATGGTTATTCTATGGAGACTTGAACTTGTGCTTATATTCGGATAAGAAAATTGGAGGTTTGCCTTTTCAGGTGATTGAAGTGGAAAAGCATCAAAATTTTATGGCACAACATTCTTTTGTGGATACTGGACACATGGGCTCTAGTTTTACATGGACTAATAACCAAGGTGGTCATCTTCGAATTTGGAAAAGACTTCATAGGGCTTTGATAAACACAAAATAGATGTCAAATCTTACCCTAACTTTGGAACATTTAAGTTGTGTGCAACCTGACCACTCTCCATTACTGCTCTTGATCTCAGAGATTGAGAATTCTACAGGCCCAAAATCATTTCGCTTTCAAAATGCTTAGTGCTTGCATCGGGATTTCATAGAGATAGTTAGAGAAAATTGGAACTTGCTTTATTCAGGATGCCCATTTGTGAAACTTTAGAGCAAGTTGAACAGACTTATGTCGGTTCTCAAAAATTGGAATCGACAAGTATGCGATAATTTTTAGCAGAATGTTAGGAGGGTTGAAAATAACTATTAGCAAAGAAAGACTACTAGAAGAAGAACCAGTAACTGCTAGGGAGGCCTATCATCTAGCTAGGGCTCAATACAGACAAGCACTATTAGAGGAAAAAATGTAAGATTCGGTTGATGAAGGAGGGGGACACAAATACAAAATTCTTCCATACAACTGTGAAAGAAAGAAGGGTTTGCTTAGTGATTCATCGAGTGCAGGGATACAATGGAGAATGGGTTGCTAATTCTTAAGGTATTCAAGCTAAGGGGCTTCGTTTTTTAGACACTTACTACAAGATGAGGGAAATGATGTAGATGTTATAGAAACTTTGGTGAATAGGGTGATTGAGCCAGTGTTATTAGATGTAAAAAATGAAGATCTACAGAAGAAAAAAAACCATTATCATAAGAGATTCTTACGGTGATTGAGGAGATAGATGATGATAGTGCAGGAATCCCAAACAGCCTCACTGGGAAGTTCTTTATTCATTGTTGGGAGGTACTGGAAAATAACATGGTGGCCACAGTGCAAAAATTCTTAAAAGATCATATATAAGTTGATTATTAATAGGTTGCATTTGATTCTGCCAAAAATTGTATCTCCTCAACAAACGCTTTCTTACCTAGGATATTCATCTCTGATAACATTTTGTTGGCTCTAGAAATACGTTTAGAAATGAACAAAAAGATTAGAGGTGGAAATGTATTGCTCAAGTTAGATATGGCCAAGGCATATGACAAAGCGTCTTGGCTTTTCCTGATTAATGTATTGTGACGCTTTGAGTTTGGGAAGCAATTTATAAAATGGGTTTGGAGGTTGTTTTCTATATCTCCTTCAACAAGTGGTTTTCTTACCTAGGCAATTCATCTATGTTAACATTTTGTTGGCTCAAGAAATATGTCTAGAAATAAATGAAAAGATTAGAGGTGGAAATGTATTGCTCAAGTTAGATATGGCGAAGGCATATGACAAAGTGTCTTGGCTTTTCCTTATTAATGTATTGAAAAGCTTTGAGTTTGGGGAGCAATTTATAAATTGGGTTTAGAGGCTGATTTCTAATTTTTGGTTTTCTGTATTGGTAAATAGAGTGCCTTCGGGATTTTTTTACTCATCGTGAGGTCTAAGACAAGTGACCCGTTCTCTTCAGCACTTTTATTGTTGGGGCCGAATTTTTTACATGAGTGTTGAATAATCTTCCATAACATTTGTTATTCCTATAGGTTGCCCTAGGGTGACACATGTCTCCTGTGATGATGATGGATTGATTTTTACGAAGGGACTGAGATTGTCCTTTACAACAGTCAAACAGGCATTGGGAGAATATGAAAGATGTTCTGGCCATCTAGTTAACATTAATAAAAGTGGTTTTTATGTGGGTAGATGCTCTCAAACAAGACAAAATTTGATTGTGCATGTTAATGGGGACTAGTTGTCATTGGGTTCCAGTATCGCCAGTCCTCATTAATGTATCTTGTACGTCCCATTTATTGGGGAAGAAAAAGGTCTGAGTTTTTTCAATGGATTGGTACATAAAGTCACTCAAAAAATATTTCACTAGTTAAGCAATCTACTTTCAATGGGAGGAAGTCTTACTCTACTTCGATCAGTTTTACAATCTCTTCCATTTTATGTCTTATCTGCAACAAACACCCACAAAGGATTTTGACTAAATTGGAAAAAATATTTGCAGCTTTTTTGTGTGGAGTAGGTGAAGAAGGGCCTAAGCATCATTGGATAGCATGGAATCAATGTGTCGCCCAATAGAGGAAGATGGTATTAGTTTGTAGCTTTTGTCTAACATATACTTGGCCTTCTCGGCTAAGTTATGATGGAGATATCTAGTGAGTAATTCTTTATGGGCATCCTTCTTAATATCTAAGTATAGAACTAGAGGCGATCCAGAGGTGATCCAGTTTAGACTGATGGACTCTCAAACTTGAAAAAGAATGTTAGATATTCGTGAACAAATTCAAGATTGTATTGTTCACTTTGGTAATAAACTCATCTGAAAGGACACCATCACTGGGGACTTCTCGATGACTTCTGCTATAACCGTGTTAGAGATATGGGTACATGAGCTATAATTGGTTGTAATATTTGGCATAAAGGGATTCCTTTGAAAGTATCATTTTTTATGTTACGCTTATGCAAAAACAGGCTTTCTCTGGATATTTCCTTGCGAAGGCTAGGGATTTTTGGACCTCTATGATGCAGCTACTGTCAGAATGGCTACAAAGAATCTCTAAACCATGTTTTCGTTTTTGTTGATTAGGTTAGGGACCTTTGGAGTTTTTTGGTATGCCTTTTGGTTCAGCATATCCATGCTTTCAACATAGAGATATATTAATTCAGTGGTGGTTAGTTGGGGGCAATACGGCTATGAGAATGGTCTTCCTTATGATACCATCCTTTATTAGATGGAGAATTTGGAAGATGCATAGCTCGGCAAAACTTAATGGATCGCCTCCTCCTATATCTTTGGTGATCTCAAAGATTATTGATTCTATCTCTTATGTTTTACATGATTCTCTTTCTTTAACCATTTTAGGTAAATAGTGGCAAGATGTAGTGACTATTGAAAGGTATATTCATCCCTGCAAGGTTTCACTAGTGAGTTGTTATAAACCTTCCTTAGGATTCCTAAAGTTGAATGTTGATGGTTCATAAAGAGGAAACCCAGGACCAGGTGGACGTGGTGGGATTGTTCGAGATGAGTTAGGAAGGTGTGTATTGGCATCTACATCCCCTATGCAAAATGTTACAAACCTAGAAGTGGAAACACAATCTCTTTTGCAAGGATTGAAGCTTTGTGCTTAATTATTACCCAATTCTCAGGTAATAGTTACGTTGCGTTGTAGAATTTGGTTGATATGTGCCTTGGTAAAGTTCAAATTATATGGAAGCTAATGGATTTGTTAGCTAAGGTGCTGAGGTATTCTTTTGTAGATGGTTTTCTTTCATTATTATAGAGAGGCAATTTCTTGGCAAACCTGGGATGTTTGTTGCAGGGTTTGGCCACCTACAACACTCAATCACTAATGCCTCATCCCTTAAGGGGTATGTTGACTTCAAATAAGTCAGGCTTGCCTTTATTAAGAGTAAAAACCGTTTAATTGTAATAGATATTAGAGATGTTGACTTTTGTAATTTCTTTTAATTATCATGCCTTTGATGGTTAGCATCTTATACTAGATTATTTGTTAATGCCAACTCTACTTGTTTCAGGCAGGTCAGGTTTATGCCCCTTATTTTGTACTTATCACTTTTCTTTTTAATAAAATAGGGTATCTATCCCCTCCAGGGTGTGGCCCCTGGTTAAAAAAATCTTTATGTTAGATTATGTGTTTTTTATTTTAATGTGTTTAATTTCCTTTTCTAGTTTGTTTCCACATTTTACAATTTAGTGAGCATAAGAAATAAATGTGGGAAAATGTTTTTTTTGTACTTTATCTTCTATTTTCTCACATTTATTTAAAGTTTCAAGCATAATAATGGGACCATGACGAGCAAAAGAAGCACCAAGGAAGGGAAAACGAGGTGACCGAGGGAAGCTCACATACTCTAGCCACGAGAGTAACCTCTGATGTTACTCTAGGAGCAGTATCAATGGCTCAAGGAGAAGAATTTTGAAACAAGCCAAAGCATTGATTGGGAGACGCTAAGGCAAGTTAGTTTAGTCCAACAAGTTCGGGACCTTATCAATGTTGGAGCATGGTCTTAATTTTTTTAGATCGTGAAGCCTTAGTGCTAGGAGCTGACGTATGAGGTCCTTTCCATGTTCTTTGTGGAGAAAGGACATTATGATTAGGACCAGTCTAACATGATCTAGTTCCAGTTATTAGGAAAGATAATCCATAATAGTTATTCGAAGTTCTTTGTCACGATGGGGTTATATGACCAAGAGTTCATGAGAACACCAAAATATGTACCCATGCAGATAGACTTCCCGTATCGGATGTCTTCTTGCCAATTATAGAGCATTATCAGTTAGAACTACGACCTAGCAAATCCAAGGCATTTTTCCTATAACATTAGGCACTTAGATATATACATGGAATTCGGAGTCATACGCTAAACGGGCAAGGTGACAACTATAGGGTCATCGAAAATCTAGATATGTTCTACTTATAGAGCATTAATGAGAGGATGCCAATACATCTAGGGCATACATTAGCCCAATTCATCCAGCATTAGAGTAAGGAGAAGAAGGTCAAGATGATATACATCAGACCTTATATGTCAAGACTTGCATGGAGGATAGGGGTTTTTGATCGACTACTGCACTGAATCTACATGTAAAGAAACACTTGCATATGGTAAGTCGACGACAATGGCCTATGGGTGATATCTACCTCTTGATTGGGGTTCCCATCAAGTCGGCCACATCGGGAGGAGATAGATAGCCATATATAGCTGAGCATCCACCATAATCGCGCTCATTACCATCCCAGATAGGAGGAATCGCACACGAGGAGGCTAGTGTGGAAGTGCTCATGACGCCAACATCACAAGTAGGCTAACTGAAGATAGCTCATCTGGAGAAACATATGGGGCAGATCCTGGTTATTCAATGTACTATTTGAGTATAGCAGGTGGAGATTGTGGAGTGAATAGGGTAGCTAGAAGCCCATAATAGATGGATGGCAAACTTATTGATGCATATGGCAGGCCATCTTAGAATGACTTTTCAACCTCCACCATTTAAAGCAACTGCATTGTCCTCCGTCCCTCCCTATTTTAAGGTTTTATGAATCAAGGACCCTCAATCGACAGATATGCTAGACGTGTAAAAGTGCAAGGCCATGCATTCCTTCCAGATTGCTGATTTTCTCTTTTACATCATGTTTTCGCCCAAATTCTTCTCATTTAGGTACATGAAGGCAATTATCACCTTTAAACACACTCGGAGCAAATTAACTACCAAATAAACAATAAAATTATAAAATATCAAGCAAAATACATCAAATATGGGTGTAAAAATATAGTCAAATATCCATCTATCAAAAGCCATGTTGTCTAGCTCAGTAATGGCAAAAGGTCTACGAGCAACCTCATCAGCAGGGAGTGGTTCAGAATGGTGTGAATCTGTACGAATTTTTACACCAAGAGCAATGTCTTCTTTACGATTAGAGCTTGGAGTAAGAGGAGGAACATAAGAGTCACTTCCCACCAGTTCATCATGCCAGCCACTTACAAACTTCTTACTAGTTCAAACCCATTTTTAGCAGAGTTACTACGTTTCCATAGATAACTGACAGGTATTTCTACCCTTTCCAATTCACCTATTTCACTAAGCCTCATCACAGAAAGGTTATTAGGTAGAGACAAGTTTTTTTGTATTTTAATACAAATTTTTGTATAGAAAATTCTTTACATTATTGTTGTTTGTATGTCCATACAAATAGGCTTTCCTAAGGAGATAGCAAAATAGCTAAGCCCTTCAGTTGTCCAAAGCTTCACTGGAAGGTTATGGAAGTTAACCCATATAGGCAATTCATTAACCGTGCACCTATCCAAAACCATACCAAGTTTCCATTGCTAAACAAATAAAGGCTGATCACCTATATGCCATAGCCCTTGCTCCACTATTTTAGTTAGATTGGCATCCTCTTTAAACTTGAAGAGTATTGAGCCATCTTCTTTTAACATCACCCTTTCAAGCCCCTTTTTTATCCTAATGAGCCTTAGCCCAAGCTAACACCACTAGAAAGGCTAGTCTTTTAGACCAGGAAAAACCAACCAAAGTTGAAGACCATACTCTAGCTCCAGCATTCAAAAGATCTATTGGAGGTGAAATGACACCATCTTGAACAATATTATGAAATTGAAACAACATTATGAAAGTGTTTCAAAGTACCATTATTATGTTGGATTTGCATTCTATTTCTCCAAGCACCAGTAGCATAAGAAGTCTCAGCTCTAGAGCCTGTTGCCATTTGGTTTTCATTTCGCTTGTCACGACTGCTATTTTCCAGTAGTTCTTTAGAAAGGGTAGAAAATTCCTATTGAGAAAGGGAAGGATTCCCATCCTCTGACGCCATTAATCAGGCCTATCAAAGAGGGAAAGCCTCCATAATTGATCAACGATTGATGAACCAGAAAAGGAAGAAGAAAGTGGGCGGGAAGTTAAGTTTCCAAGAAAGTAAAGAAGTAAGGGTAGAAGGGTAAAATCAGTATAGAGAGGTTAGAGGATGTGCAGGGTAGAGAGAGGTGGTTTTTATGTAATTCTTCCTTTAAAATCATGTCAAAACTTGCTCTAACTTGACTCTAATTTCCCTAAGTTTGTTCCTTCTTCATTAGGGAGCTAAGATAAGGTCTAAAAAACATATAAGCCAAATTGAGTGTCAAATCATCTAAAAACTATCTGAAAATAAGAAAAATGCTCTCAAAATAATACTAGGAACATAATCTAATTATAATTTATCAAAACCTTTAATAAGTCATATTAATCTTAATGATTTATCCATTTAAACAAATTAATAATAATTTGAGCCAACAATAGAAAAGATCACCCCATTTATCATTTTCTAACTTCCTCATCAAATCCAAGTGCCTCCTTGTACACTTACACTCACCACATCTTAGTTCTACTAATCATTATCAATCTACATGAAAATGTTTCACATTGCCAATGATTTTCACGAATACACACCCATCGCATGCCAATCCTCATCAATCATTAAGAATTCTTGTCAATTATTAGCTATTATCAAGAGCCCCCATCTATACTCTCCCCTCTTCAAGAATGTGTCAATGTTAGAAATGGTTTAATTGCTCAAGCTTGGTTGACCCTAATTGAAGTCAACTAGTAAAACTCTACTTGACTAGGATATCGTCTTGTTTGGGGCCTAGAAAACAAAATGTTTAGGCTTTACATTACTTTCAAGCTTCACAACCCAATTTGGATAGAAAGGCCCTTTATCTAATAAACCAAAATGTCATCTTTTCATTTAATAGATAAAATAAAATTACCAATGAAGTGCATATGTGTTAACTCTAATTTTATTTATATTTATTTCTAAAATCCCTATTATCTAACAAAGAAAAATAAGCCCATCTTGTCACCTATTGTTATAGGTTTCATCATTGTTGCTATCACTATCATCACTACTTTCTCTTATTAAAGGTGTTCTATTCTTTCTGCAAAAATTATCCAGGGACTTTCTCTCATGTCAAACTTGTAAACAATAGACATTGTTTCCTTTTTATGATGTCCATATGCTTTATATTTTTTTTCTTTTCATTCTTAGCTTGTAGATGTGTTCTTGTAATGTTGAAGGATATTAAAGGCTTATATTGCTTTTATGAACTTTACATAAAAGTTTGTATAAAGAGGGTACAAGTAAATGAGAGTGGAGAAGCTAGTTCATTGCAAATTGATTTTTAGAGCATCTTGTGATCACTTATAATTCTAATTTCTCAATATTAAGTTAGGTTAGATAACTATGATTCAAAAATGTATTTAACTTGGTTTACTAAAGTGTTTTGTTCTTGCAATTAACTACGACTGATAGAAGAATAACATTAAATGCTTCCATTGAGGATAGGATTTAAGTGTGTTAATATTGACTAAAAGTTCCTTTGACATTATTTTCAAAAGCAAAAGGGAATTCTTTGGCATGAAATAATATGGTAGGTAATTTGTGAATTCTTTAAGAAAAAGCTTGTGTGAATGAGGTTTATAAAGAATTTTTTGTCTTAATTCTAATATATTAAAGTTTTGGTTGTTTAAAATATTGATAAATCTAGTAATTTTAGGGAGATTACTAGTCTAGCTTATAAAGGCATTTAATTCCTGATAATTTTGCAAATAATTAACCATACTATGTTCTCTAGAAGTATTTTTTATCTTGTGGAAGGTAGCTTCCATATTAGCTTACAATCCTAGCCAATTTTTGGTTAGTTATAGTTCATGGCCAGCATAAAGTGTTTTTTTAAGAAAATGATAATGAATTAAGTCATAAAAGGTAAGGAAGAGTTTAAAAAACAACAAAGAGCTCATAAAGTTTCTGATTTACATAATAATCTTGTTGTTGAATTACTTATTTGTTAGAATTCTATTCTGAAAAAATTGAGCACTCCTCTCATCCCAAATGGCTTTAACAAGAAAGGATATGGCTAGGAAAAAAGCACCACTTAATTGTAGTATTTGGATGCTTAATTGTACCACACCATGTCTTTATAAAATTCCAATCTCTAGGAACACTATGAATGTGTCATTTATATAGCACAGCCTTTCAGATAATAGTGACAAAAGCACATTAAAGAATAAGTGATCAGTACTTTCCTCTGAAATTTGATAAAGAATACACCAATTAGGAATGTTAAGGAATTTCATCAATCTATCTATAGTAGGAAATTTATCCTTCATAGCTAACCATAAAATGATAGTCTCTTGGATGAAAATGCTTACACCAAACAACCAAGTCTAAGGCATTTTGCTTTTATGTTTATGAAAGATCTTTTTACAAGATTATCTTGTGAAATTTCCATTTCTAGTATATTTCCAAATGATACGATCTTCCCCCCATATAGGCTAGTTTGAATAATGTCATCACAAAGAGATATAGGAATAGGAATATGTAAGAAAATCTGTTTACTAACTAGTACTTCAGCAACTATTACTCTCATTCCAATATTCCATTTGATTTTTTCCATTTATTGTAAGTTATATAAAGCACCATGAGAAAGCCAATTGTCAATCCAAAGGCTGGTTTGTTTCCCATCTCCATTAAGATAGACAAACTCATTCCTCAATAGATCCTTGGTTTTGAGAATAGATTTCAAAGTTGAGGAGGAGGGTGATCTAAACTTTTTGCTTCTTTTCTTTATATAAATGTCATGAATCCATTTACAACAATGAGATTTTTTATCTGTCACTAACCACTATAGCCTTTTGGACAGCATAACAATGTTCGTCAACTTGAGAGAAATAATCCTAAGAGCTCCTTTGTCCTTAGGCAAGCAAACTTCCTTCCACTGCATTTTAACTCTTCTAAAATTATCCTCATTCCCATTCCATAGAAACTTGCTACAAATCATCTTTATAGACTTGATAACCTTCCTAAGAATATCCACATTGGCAGCCTAAAATGTATTGACTAAGTTAAACACAGATGAAACAAGCTAATAGACAGTGGTTTAGAACTCCAAGAAGAGATCCTACTACTAATTCTATCAACTAGGATGCTAAAATATCCATAAGAAGGACTAATAACTTAGATAGGAATGCCTAAGTATAATGTTGGAAGTAGTCATAATCTGAAGCCAGTAACAAAATTGATCACAGATTCTTTCCCTACAGTAGATTTAGATAAATATAAGCAACTTTTTGAACAATTGGTTTCCAAACCAAATAACTTGCTAAATATTTTCACGGCTTTCATAAGAGAAGATAAAAAAGTTTGATCAACCTTGGGGAGAAGTACAAAAACATCTGCAAAGTATAGATTAATGATTTGTTGATGTTTGCACTTAGAATGAAACTTGAAGGCATTTGCTCTCTCCACAATTCTCTTCAAGGGTCTATTAAAGACCTCCATAATAAGAGCTAAGATATAAGGAAATATGGGATCTCCTTATCTAATTCCCTTAGAGCTTTTGATATATTTACTAGGCTGACCATTCACTAAGATTTTAAATGTAAGGAGAAGTGATGCATTGTGAAATCCATTGAATAGAGATAGCAAGAAACTCTAATATATAAAGAATGTTTAGAATAAAATCCCAATCCACACTATCGTAGGCATTCTTCAAATATATTTTGAGGATGCAATTCTTGCTTCCTCTACTGTTAGAATACGTTCTAACAAGTTCCTACATCAACAAAATATTATCACCACACTTCTTCCTAATATGTAGGATCCTTGGGAAAGCCAAAATACTTGTGAAGAACTTCTTTCAACCTTTGAGACAAGATTTTAGAAATTATTTTGCACATAGTGTTGCAAAAAAAATGGGTCTAAAGTTAGAGAAACTCATTTGCTCACTACTATTAGGAATGAGAGCAACAAAAGTGTTATTAATTTCAAATAATAACTTTCCTCTGTTGAAAATTTACAGTATATCATTAGTTACAATTTCCTTTGTTAGATTCCAAGAAACGTTGAAGAAATAAGGGTTGAAGCCATTAGGACCAGGAGTTTTATAAGGATTCAAGGGTTTTAAGGAGTTTTCAATCTCCTAAATTATGATATGCTTGCTTAATAATTCTACTTCCTATCGTGTAATGCAACATTGCATAATCTCTTTCAGAAGTGACTGAGATGAGATGGAATTTGTACGAGTTGTCAACATGTTTAAGAAATAATCAAAATCCCTTTGAAGCAACAAGTGCTGGGAATTCATTCCTAGTTATTCAGATTCAAAGAGATGTCGTCGGGTTGATATTTAGGTTTTAGGTTGTGGCTGGCCACCTTTCTTTCGTAGGGCTTCCTTCCCTCACTTAGTTGAATCACGAAAGTCACTCCGTTCCCCATCCCAAACTAATTTTCCTTCTTCCTAGCCAGTCTACAAAACTTCTATTCATCTCAAAATCCTCCTCTAAAGTGGTTTGATTGAACCTCGTTATGGAATCTAGTCACTCGAACCCAAATGGGACAAGAGAAATCCAAATTTCATTATTACAGTGAAAGTGATTGAATAATCCCCGCTAAAGAACTTATTTAACGTCTGCCAAATTCACTTATTTTACTTTTATGAATTTTCCTTCATCTATCGATGAAAAGCATATTAACAAAGCTCTTGACATTGCTTTGTTTTTTTACAAGTGTTAGGAATTCATTCCTAGTTATTCAGATTCAAAAAGACAATCCTATTGAATTTTTTCCTGGAAATAACAGCTCTATGAAAGAAAGTTTTGTTTTTATCCCCCCCCCCTTCATCCATTCCACCCTAGATCTTTGTTTCATCAATGAATCATCAATTTTAGTGCACTAGAGAGGTGTTACATAGCTAGCCTTTCTTGATTCTAGAAGTCAATTAAGGTGGGGTCATTTTATAGCTCATTTTGAATTTTTTCAAGAGAATTTCTAACAGTGTTAAGGAGAAGATGAGTGTTGCCTAAGTTATTCTGAAATGACAGTTTCATCTTCTTCTTTTTAATGAGTGAAATCTTTCTAGCATAAATAAATTGTTTGGAGCCTCAGATGAAAACATTTAAGCTCTTAAGATGTGGACCTTAAACTCAGCTAGATCAATAATAAAATTATTAAATCTGAAGGAGAAGAGGGGTTTTGTAGAACCAAGATGAGTGATAATATCATAATGTTATGTGAGACTTTGGTTTATGATAGTGGAGAAACTTTTTAGATAAACAGAGAACCACAAATGATTTACACTACTCTTGTTAAGCTTTCTCCTAATAAATTTGTCCCCTACTTGATTATTACACCAAGTATATAAGCTTCCTCCATAAGGTAAGTCAGTTAACTGAATATAAGATATACATTGTCTTATATTAGGGCAAGAATTGCCTATAAATCTAACTCCTTTTATGTTTCTTCTGGATTGATAAAAACATTAAAGTCCCCAAAAACTAGCCAGGGAAGAGAGGATGTATCTTTCAGTGACCTGAACTAATTCCACAGAAGGGATCTTTGATACGCACTATTATGAACATAAACAAATGATATGAGGATTGGCAAACTTGAATTCTTATTGTAAACCTCCATATGGATCAATTAATCTGAGGTGAACCTTGTGGTAACATTGACAACATAAGTCATAAACAACTATAATTCTTCCATTTAGATTATGCATGTGGTTGGATATCAAATTCCAATACCTTGGAAAAAATTGAAGAAGGTTATGGTTATGTTGCTTGATTCAATTCTCCAAATTCATGCTATAATAACTTTATTTTAAGCTAAAAGACTCTTAACTGAAATTCCCCTTTGATGTTCCAGATGAGAATGATCATGATTTATAATCCCTAGCTGGGGCCTTTTTCTTCTACCTGACCTCCTTTTAATTACAAGTTCAAATTCTTTAGTATGCTTTGTAATTCTACTTGGAGTGCCTTGTTCAGTTATGTCATGCTCACATATTGCTTCAGTCTCATTAAGTATTACAACTTTATTTTGTTCTTCAATAGCAACATTGGGATTGCTATTGTCTACCATTGTTTGAGAGTTGTAATAATCACTGACATCCACAACTTGTGTTACTGGAGTATCCTCATCTGCACCAAGTCCAATGACCTCCCAATACTCTCCTATCTTAAAGTCTACCAGCTAGTTTTCGATTTTTTTAAAGGTGAACTGTGGTTTCCAAGCATAAGAGACTCTTAGATGATCTTTATATGGTTCTAAACTTTCATCCAATCGAATGATGGGGATGCATTCAGGTAAATAACTCATGAAGGATACTAAAACAAAAATACTAGCACAGTAGATCATCTTTACCTCAGTTGTAGCTTGATCCATGCATATAGGCTTTTCCATGAAGCATATGATGTGACTAAGTCCAAAGGTAGTCTAATACTTAAGTAAAACTCTATGGATCCAAATCTATAGTGGAGCATACTCCTACTTAACGTCTTCCATTCTCAATCCAAGTCATCAATATTTATGAGGATAGCTTGTAGTCCCAAGGATTTCCAATTATTCATGGCCCATTATTTCATTATAGGGAAAGCCACTCACCAGGCAATGAAGAAACCAAGAAGTGTAGAGTTCCACCTGCTAGCTCCTACTCTAAGAACTTCTAGGGGAAGAACAATATTGGAATTTGAGGATTCAGAGGGAGGGCAGTGGTCGAGCTTAAGTTCAAGTGTGGATTCACCTGCAATATGAACTGAAGACCTTCTAAAAGACATAAAGGCATTTCCATCTAGAGCTAGATGAGGGTGTTGGAGAGAATCAAAAGGAAGTGAAAAAACTTGAGGTGCTGGAGAGTTTGAACTCAAAGGCAGGAAATTGACTATAACCATGAAGGGAGGATAAAGCCTATTGGATAATATTCACTTAAGGAGGTACAAAACAGTAGGAAGGAACTCCTGCACTAAAAGGATGAAAAGGATATAAAATATGGAGTAATACGAAACTAAGTATGACGTGCAGTGAGAGGGCTGAAAAGGAAGAGGAAGTTAGAGAAAACAGCACAATGAGTGAAGAACAATAGTAAGCACTCGAGTTTGAGGTAGAGACTGAGTAAGAGAAGCACAAAAAGTGGATAGCACCTCCAAGAAAAAATTACAAAGGTATCCATGGAAATAGAAGAGTGAACAGTACTAGAGTGCAAGCCATAAAGAATGTCTTAAACATGAGTAATTAATGTTTTGTGGTTGGATAGGTAATGCATATAGATGTTGGTTACCTAATTTTCTGGATTTCTTATTTTAGGTTAAGTTATCTTATGTCTAAAATTGTCATATGATTTTTTGTTTGTACTTAGATAATTAGTGTGTTTTTTCTAAAAAAATTTTATATGGATGAATTTAACCCTTCAACACATTTGAACATATTGGAAAGTCTCAATATAATGCAAGACTATATAAAAAGTGAAGAAACAATTCAAATAGAAAAAATAAGAGTAAGTATTGGAAGATAAATAAGTGACATTTGGAATCACTTTACAAAGACTAGAAGAAGGGACCATTATCGTAATTTGTTTGCTAGAGGTTTAAAAGATGGAACCTCACATTTGATGATTTTGGATGCATTTGATTGAAAAAAATGTTATTAGGAAGTCAAACATTTTTTACACCTAATTTATTTAAAGGAAAAATTGAAATGACTTCTATGGTCTTTGATCCCAAAAATCCAAGAATTTAATTACGAAGGCAAGCATAAGGCATGAATATCCACTCATAATTATGGATCATATAGACTTCATAATATTTATTATGACACTTCAAATGACTTTTAAGATGCCTACTTGAAATATTACTATTCTTTGATTTGTTATTATTTGTTCTTTGATTTTGTTATTTTTTGTTCTTTGATTTTTCTATAATTGATCTTTGATTTTGTTTCTAAATTTTAGGTTAGTTTATGTTATAGCACCTCAAATGAGGGAAAGATTAATAAATGCATTGGTAGATTGTTTAATAAACTTGAAGATCTACATGGAGTTATCAATAATAACTTTGGATAATTATAGTACAAATAATGTCATGGTTGATAACGTTTAGAGCCATTAGGAGCTTATTAATGGATGATAAGTTCTTTCATATGTATTGTTTTGCATATATAAAGAATTTGATTATGAAGGATGAATTGAAAATTATCAAAGAAGGAATAGAAGCAATCTAGGATAATGTAGTGCAACACCTACACAAATTGAAAAGTTTGAAGAAACCATAAGACAATAATGCATTCCCTACAATAATAAAATGTGTTTGGTTTTATCCAACAGTGTAGAATTCAACATTCAAAATACTTTAGTTTTTAACTAAGTATATTGATGTGTTTACCATATTAAGATAATGAGATTCTCAATGCACTTGTTTGTTGAAAGATGAGTAATGGGAGTTGGCAAAAGAAATTTGTGATTACTTAGAGGTATTTAACATTGTTACCAAGTTATTTTATGACAAAATATCCAACTGCTCACATTTGTTTTACCAATATATGTGTGATGAAGTTAGAAGTATCTAAGTAGGTCCTTTCTTCTAATAAAGTGATTCCAACAACGGTAGACAAGATGATAGTTAATTGAATGGGCTTGTTAACACTATGGTAGTTATTACTATTTTAGATATGAGGTGTAAATTTGTTGCAATTGACTATTAATATTTGGTAGATTTATGGTGATCGAGCTTCAGTACATATTTACACCATTTTATAGCTATTATATGATTTTTTAATGATTATAAATCAATAATAGGTAAATAGTTTGATCACATCAATTCAATATCGACTTCAACTTTTGTTGGTACATCCTCGTCAGGTTAGAAAGTTTTCAATTTGGGTTTCAATTTAAAGGAATTAATAAAGGAAAAAAGACTAAGATTTCATATAGTATAACATAATTAGACAATTAAGGTAAAAGATATAGATATCTCCTGTAGTTTAAGAAACTTTAGAAGAATCTCCTAATCTTTGAAATTATAAATAAGAAAAGTCCTAGTTTTCTTTTTCCAAAAATACCCTTCCTCTTAGACTTCGGTTAAAAATTAACTATAAAACCTATGTGGTAATGAACATTAGACATAGACTAATTAAATATCACCAATACGATAACATAACTCATCTCTTAAACCCAACTCGAACCAAGTAATTCAACCTAAATTAGTAACTTAAGATAATTATTTTAACTTTTTTGTTTGGATTTGGTTTAATTAGTTCGATTAGACTCTAAAAGATAAGTTGAATTGTCATATAAGCAATATTTGATCAGCACAAGTGTGATGTTCATGTTGTGTGTATTTTTTGTCTTTATTTTTAACCGAACTCTAAAAGAAGGGTTCTTTTTAAAGACTGAAATATGAAAGGAATTTTATCAAGAATTTTAAAGATTAAGGGGTTTTTTAAAAATTTATTAAACTGTAGAGAAGAACTCTTTCTTTTACCATGGACAATAATTTAGATGCTGATATTTATAGAACAATTAGTAAGGATTTTGATATCTAATTCTATTTCTAGTACCAGTGCTCAGATACTGATTGCTTAATACAGTCGATTTTGTCCAAAAATTTTGAAAGTCTTGATGTATACCATAATTATAAACTAAAAAAATATTTGAGGTAAACTGTATACTTTATTATATGTTAACTTTTTACTTTTGTAATTTTAATAATTATATATTATATAATCTTATATTTTCTTTTTTATATTGCAACAAGCATAGAGAATGTGAACACAAAGGAGACTACTCATCATTATGGAATTTTATTCAAAGAAATATTTGATGATCTTTGAGTATAATTTAGATAATTACTTTTTAAATGTACAAGTGGTGCAATATATTGACAAATTTAATTTATAATGACGATTAGTTATAATCATAAGTGGCATTGTTCCTTCAACAAATTATGCAAGTTCAAGTAAAAATGTCAACAAAAAAATAATTATCACTAGCTAAATATTAGCAAGTGGATTGTCCTTATAATTAAATAATACGTATATTGATAATTTTTCATTCAAACAAGAACACATAATACAACACACTCGTGTTCAAGATTATGTTCCAAAAAATAACACACACTTTGACATGCTCATACTTGAGATCATATTCATTTTCACTAAAACATATTTATCAATGATACTTTTTTATTATGCTTGAAAAATTCGAATTCCATTCTGCCCATGTACCAAAAAGACAATGGGCAGGTCAAGACCGAATCGGTATGATTTTTCGTGCATCTACCTCTTGCCTGTGTACAATGAATATCGCCTACGTACTATTTTTTGTCAACCACCACACACACTTTCCCACGTTGCTTCGCACTTTTGCTTCCTTCTCTGTCAACAAGTTCTCGCCGTATCAACTCACATACAAAGATTGACCAACACTCGCCAATAACATGCATGATTCTCCACACTAAAGATCTGGCAATTATTTTATTGTTTATAAAGGTAAAATGTCTTTACCAACTTTTTTTTTTAACATTTTCTTACTCTTGCTATTCTATTTTACATTTTTGTTTTATCATCCGAAGCTTTCATGAAAGAGCAATGATTACTCTCGTTCCTTCAAACAAATATTTCCACAACAGGGATAAGTCTACTTTCAGAAAAGAGCTAATACTACCAAAATAAACTTAATTATAGACACATCTAATACAAGTCATCTTTTGTTTCACTAGAACAATGGCAGAAAAAGCTTTGTTATTGTAAGCAGATGCCAACCACGAATATACATTCCGTCGAAGTGTTCATAATTAGGCAACACATAAATACATTATACCAGTCTAGAATACCTTCACAAGCAATTGGTGGAAATAATGCAACACCTCTGCAGCAGCTACCTACATTAATAAGTGAAGAAGTGCAAACTATGTTTCTCTGTTGAACTTCCTTCTAATTCAGTTTTAACAAATTTTTCCGCGCATTCAGACTGGAATTCCTTTCCTTCTGGTTATACTAGAAACCAAGATTGGTTTTTTATGACCATCAGTTTCAAACAACTAATACAAAAGAAAATGGAATCTTCCCAATGACTATCTATTAACCTGCCTCCCTATATCAGAAACGGGCGTTTTGTTTCCAAATTCAAATGAAAAGACCATATACTCTTACCACTTAAAGGAGTTAACTCTTCGGAGTACACGTGGTGGTCTTTGCTTCTCCTCAACTGGAATAACTCTCTCCATGATCTACAACAGAGAAACAACACAAAATTTAGTGGCGAAATAGTTTTCAAGCACCCATTTCTCTCTTGTTTGCTACCTACTCCCTCTATTCCCATCAGAAGATCTCATATAGTCACAAAGTTAACAAAGAAATCAGTGAACTTTTATGAGATTACTTGTTCTTCAAATGTTAGCAATCATATACTTTTAACATACAGAACAAAATGAAGCAAATATAAAGGGACCATAACTTTGATACTTAAGTGACATCCTGTGATTTCTTTTTTGGAAAAAAATATTGCATGCAAACAACTTGTAGACTACAATAAGATACGATTCCATTGAATTTCAATAATTAAGAACAATTATTATCAATGATCAAACTGCTCTTTAGGGTCATTTATCTAGGCTATCCTATTGGATGTTCAAAGACCTTGAAATAACTCCATATCACATAAAGAAAAAGAAGTATATCAAATCATAAGAAATACATGCCCTATGCTTATAAACTGATTTAAGTCAACATGAATCATTTTTACGTCCTTTTCAACATGTTTGCTTCCCGATCCCCTTAGCTCGTTGAAAATGCTTTGTGTCAATTATCTTTCCATAGACACAAGTTAGGAAGTCCTGTGGGTGTTTTTTAAAGTTAACCAAACCACATAGTTATAATAGAAATTATTCCATTTTCCACAATATACTCTCAGTTTATAAACAACTTATGCCTACAGGACAGTGAAAAGGAAATGGAAGAAAGTGATCTAGGAAAAATCATTCCCTCTGGAAAGGAAGGTAACAGTTAGCAGAGGATAAAAGGAAAGATATTATAGTTAAAAAGTCCAAGTTACCATTAGAGACTCCATTACCCTAATGTCTTGAAAGATTAACAAATGGATAATTCCAAAGATTAACAATTCCCTAAGGGAAGCTTTTTATAAAGAAGGTCAAAATGCATACCTGCTTAAACCTTTCTTTATTCCTCACTTCCTGCATAATAGAACATTAGTTAGCAAACACGAGAAGGACATATGCTGGATGTGTATTAAGTAATTAGCCAATGTATCAAACACTGATAGCACTATGGATCCTGATAGCACTATGGATCTTAAACCCATAGTGACTTATGCTAGGAGAAAGAGGGAGCAGGGACTGAACACGGGCCTCAAACCCATGTTGACTTATT
>JANIPN010000006.1:25377948-25395411 GCA_027478595.1 Erythroxylum anguifugum
CAAAATACTTCTGCACAATTAAGCACATATGAAATAATTTCCGTTAATCTTCTCACCCCTAATTTGGGGCGTTACAATGACCCTAACCTTTTTTTTTTAATTTTCTCAATGAGAGGTAGGCACTGTCTATATCTTAGTCTTTTTGAAGAGATTAGAATTCCCAAATACATAAAAGGGGTTTTTATTTTGTCCTACCAGTGACTTGAGTCAAAGTGGTTGAAAGGTAAACTGCACTGTTTGATAAAATGAAGTAACCTTTTGGCAGTTTGACGCTTAAACCAAATAGCTCCTTGAATCTTTGTAAGGTGCTCATTATTAATGAAACTGAATGTGCGTCAACTTTGCTCAGCAATGTAAGGTTATCTGCAAAACATAAAATTGTTAGCGAAAGCAATTTACACTTGGAGTGATACTTGAAGTTAGGGGCTATAAAGATTTTCTATTTTGGCAACCGTGTGAGGACCTCCATGCATATTAAGAATAGGTAAAGGAAAAAGAGATCCCCTTGCATGAGACCTTTAACACCCTTGAAGATTTTTTTTGGACTTCCATTAGTCATAATACCAAAAGATGTAATAATGATGCAAGCTTAGATCCATTTAATACATTTGGAAAATTTTCAAGACTTGTAGAGTCTGTATGATGAAATTCCAGTTGAGATTATCAAAAGCTTAATGAATATCCACTTTAATTACATAATTTTATGGGGTATTGCATCTTATATATCGTTTTAAAAGTTCATGTAAGATTAGGATATTATCACCAATATATATATTATTCAAGATTGCCCCTTGGTTCTCACTGGTTATGAATTTCATGACAATTTTCAACCTATTTGCAATGAATTTAGCAATGATTTTGTAAATGAAATTAGTGTAATAAATATATCTAAAATCGCTTAGAGAGATAAGGTTAGGAATCTTAAGAATTAAGCACAAATAAGTTTTCTTAATCTATTTCAATTGATCCCCCTTTTTGAAAAATTCATGCACAGCTTCTTTGGTAACTTTCCCTAATTTGTCCTATGTTTTATGAAAAAAGTTCCCATTCAAACCATCTAGTCCAGGAGCCTTTGAACCATTCATTTTGAAAACCACATCTTCTATTTCATGATCAGTGATAGGTCTGATAAGATTAAAAGTTTCTCCCTCCAGTATCCTTGCGGAGATAAATTGTTCAAGGTCCTTCACAGAAGTTCTGGTATTCCCCTCAGTTCCTAAAAGAGCTTTGAAAAAATTCAAAGCTTCCTTATTAATCTCATCTTGTCTATAGATGACTTCACCAGAAATAGATTTTACGGAGCATATGTTGTTAGTATTTCTTATAATTGACATTGCATTGAGTAAAAACTGTGTTCATCTATCTAACTGACTTTATCTCTCTAATAAATCAATGAACAATGATTATCCACTGCATTGTTTAATAACTATCCTCCCTTAATTTGGCAAATTCCCATCGCTAGGATTTGTTGCTAGGAAGTTTTGAACTGAGAAGAGTCAATTTCTAGCTTCCTCAATCTCCTTTTTTGTAATATGCCCTCTTCTTGCATTCAACAACTTCAATTCGTGTTTAATAGCCTTGAGCTTTTATAAGCAGATGAACTGCTTAGTACCAAACATCTCAACATCCATTCCCTTGATTATAACTTCCACAAATCCATCCACGTTAACAAGGAAATTTTTAAACCTGAAGGGGAAATTGGTACTAACCTTTTTAAATATGTTATCGACCTTGACGGGAGTGTGATAAGAGAAACCTAGATCTTAAAATGTGGCTTTACTTTCTAAAAAGGTGTTTAACCAATCCACATTCACTAAGGCCCTATCTAACTTCTTTCGAATGAACCGATTACAAGTCTGCTTATTGCTCCATCTGAAACTATGACCTTCATACTTTAAGTCAGTTAGTTCCACATCATTAATGCAATCAAATAGGTTCGCATTGTAGTTGAGCAGATTGCAATTTCCTCTACCTTAGAGCTATAGTCAATGGTGTTGAAATCACCACTAATGAGCTAAGGACCTCTCACTAAACCTTTTATTCTTCTAAATGAAGTCCACATTTCAGATCTTTGAAAAGTTGTATTAAAAGGAAAAATTAATGGAATCCTCCATTTTGAATTTCAATTTTAAGTGAATAAACTGCTCATTTGCTACCAAAGGTTCACTTCCACTGGTTCCCCATCACAAACAATAATAATTCTTCCATAATTATGACATTAGTGATTTGAAATCATTTTCATTGAGTACCAAAATAACTTAACTTATTTAGATTTTCTTTTCTATTTTTAGTTTCTAATAGGCAAATTAACAAAGGTTTTTCCTCTTGCACATAATCCCTTAAAGCATTGAACTTTAATGGACTGTTTATAACTTTTACATTCCATATTAGGATGATCAAGTAACAATGCCTTTACCTTTGGAGGCTTTTTGTATAGCTCTTGTTGCTTCCTTTAGATTGAACTTTCTTAAAATTCTCTTCTTAATAATCAGCTTAATGTTGATCTTCCTTCTGCTATATTAGATCTGACATTGATACCTTTACACATTCTCAAACTTTTTGTACTGAGGATTATTCTATACTTCAATACTACCATTATTCTTTGGATTCATTGTTAGTTCTTCTGCTTCCATTCTCACACTATTTTCTTCTGAACTAGTTACCTCTAACCTTATCAATTCCCTATAGCCACCTTTTTAAAAAACTTTCCTAGATGGTTTCCACTCTTTTCCTTAAGCTTTCATCCTTAAGCTTTCAAAGAGGGTCTGTATTGATAAATAACCAAGACTTAGTCCTCCCTGAGGGAATTCACATTTGCCAGTCACAAACTAGGATCAAAATCCTTCATTTCCTTATAAATGTCTATGATAACACATAATTTACCAAATCCTACTCTTTTCCTCATGGCACTATTTTCATCTGTACATACAGGCTTCCCCAAATAACTACCTAACATACTTAAACCCTTTATAGTCCAATATTCCAATGGAATATTGTGTATATTCACCCATAAAGGTACGTTCTCTATTTTTATATTTTCAGGCTCCATACCTCGTTGTCAATTTTGAAGGAAGACAGGATGCTGTGAGATATGCCACGATCTTTCTTCTATTACCTTCTGGGCCTTAGTTTTTGAGCTGAAAGTGAACATTAAGTTATCATACTTTGTCGGCATTACCTCCTACATATCTCTTCCTTTCCGATTCCTTTGAGTCTATGCTTATATCACTATAAATGAAGGCCTTTTTTCCATGAAAAAGAATATAACCTAGGCTTCCCAAGTACTAGCACCCTCCTATAAAATGTCAATAATTGGAGCCACCATGTGCTTTCCCTCAAGTTCAACAGGAGGATAAAAATAAAGATAAGCATATAAGTTGTCCTCAATAACTTGTTTATAGGTTTTCTAGTTTTTCAATGATTCTTAACCAAGTTTATAATTTTTATCCAGTGGGATGAAGTGGAGGATTAGGTTAAGAAGGTTATTTAAGGAGGCTGGGAATGGGAGATTTTAGTTGGATCTGGAAAAGGTGAGAAAGTTGAAGAAGAGGGGGGTGAGGAGGGCAAAGGAGGAAAACTTGATTCCATCAATTTGTTTATGGAATTCTGATAATAACAGGTATGCAAAAATTTAAAAATTGTTATCATAAACGGTAAAGAAAATCAAGAGTAGGAATTAAGATAAATGAAAAAGACGAGGTTAACCTTAATTAGGGGATAACCAGTAAATTGGAGAAGATGAGAAGGAGTAAGGAAGATGCTGAGTTGAAGCAATGGGGTTCGATAGGAGTATGGAAGAGGAGGGAGGAAAAACAACAATAAAATCAGAAGCTCGAAAAAGTGAAGATGCCGAGTTGAAGCAATGGGATCCGATAGGAGTATGGAAGAGGATGGAGGAAAAACAACAATAAATCATAAGCTTGAAAGAATGGTAAATCCATGAAGAATAAGAAACTGAAAATAGGATAGATGGGGGAGCCTCTCACTCATCTTAAAAACAAACATTGAAGTTGATAAAGCAAAAGTGGATTTAATTGTGAATTTACCTTACCCTACAAGCGTTAGGGAAGTTTGATCTTTTCTTTGACGTGCAAGATTTTATCACAAGTTTTTTAAAGATTTTTCCAAGTTGCCATACCATTATCAAAATTGCCACAATAAGACATTCCATTTGAATTTGGAAAGGACTGCAAGGAAGCTTGTGACAAAATCGAGGCATTATTAACAAGTATACCTATTATTCAGCTACTAAATTGGGATCTTCCATTCGAGATCAAGTGCAATGCTAACAACTATGCAATGGGAGCTATTCTAGGCTAAAGGATTGGGAAACAAAGTCATGTTATCTATTATGCGTCAAGAACAATTGATGTCACACAGTGAAATTATTCTATAATTGAGAAAGAGCTTTTAGCAATTCTTTTGCTTTTGATAAATTTAGATCTTATTTTCTTAGCTTTAAAGTTATTATATATTCTGACCATGTAACATTGAAATACCTTTTGGCAAATAACGAGTCCAAACCAAGGTTGATACGATGGATTATACTACTTTAAGTGTTTGATTTGACAAGAAACGATCGAAAAGTAGCAAAAAAATTAGTAGTAGACCATTTAAGTAGGTTGATAAGAGATGAAGATATTTTACCTATTTCTCAAACTTTTCCTAATGAGCAATTGTTTCAAATGAAAGGTATAGTTCCATGGTATGCACACCTTGTTAATTATTTAGTTACATGGATTTAGCAAAAGCTAAAGAGGAAAGGAAATAGCAATTGTTAGAACTAGAGGAACTAAGGATGTATGCTTACGAGAATTCAAAAATCTTAAAAGAGAAAACAAAATTGTTCCAAGATAATATGATCTTGAGGAAGCAATTTGAGGTGGGATAGAAATTGTTATTATATAATTCTCGATTAAAGCTTATGCCAGGTTTGTTAAATTCTAGTTGGCTTAGCCCTTTTATTATCTCCAATATATTTGCTTACAATGCAGTAGAAATAGAAAGTTTAGATACCAAAAATAATTTTTAGGTGAACAAACATAGATTGAAACCATTTTAAAAGGAAATGACAGTTTCAAGTGTGGTGAATATTGATTTGGAACTCCCACCATACGTAGAAGTTTGTGAAGAATAAGCCTGTTGAGTATAACGACATTAAACAATTACACTTTTCAAGAGACCACCTAAAATGTGATATTTTTTTATTAATTTTGCTCTAGTTATAAATAGTTTTCATTTGCTTATTTTTGAAAATTTATTTATTGCCTTAAAGGGGAATAAGTCTTAAAATTCCATAATACTAATTTCATAAGGTGTGATCACCCTTATATAATTCAGTTGTCAGGATCAAAGACTCAAAATTCCTGAATACTAAATCTCAGAAGGCAAGATCTCGCCTTATGCTATTTAGCTTTCTGGAATGGTATCCATAAATTCTATAATATTAACATTCATAAGGCGTGATCACACCTTATACATGTTAGAAGTTTGTTTGGTTTCAAAGAAACGTGTAATTTTTTTATATATATTTTTAAAATAATAATAATAAATAACAATAACAATAGCAATAACAATAACAATAACAACAGCAACAATAACAATAACAATAATAATAATAATAAATAATTTATTAATAAATTTTAAAAATATTATTCTTATTATTATTTTTTAATAAACAACAACAAAAAAGCAAAACCTTAATTCTTTTTTTTTCTTTCTTAGCATCCAGCCCAAATCTTGTCTTTTAACTAACAGATGCAACACCATTTGCAGCCAACCATGCCTTGTATCAGACGAAATCGCACTAGCCCATATCTCTCAATAGTCACACAACACCGAAGCACCAGATGCGACACTATCTCCGGCCAACAGGTACTACAGTCGCAAATAACCCAACCACAGCAGCGTCCCACAACAACTTCACCAGGCAAATCCCATGCACAAGACACAAGCACAATAAACACACCACCAGACGCAGCTCTAACCTAACACACACAGCAGACAACACTCCCAAACTACAGCAGTGTCCCTCAACAACTCCACTAGGTAGCCCAATGCCTAGAGCATGCCTTGTTCCAATTCTAATGCATTACACCATACACAGCTCCAGACAACAACGCAAGACACCAACCCAGCCCCACCAATGTAGTGATATGAATATCGGTTCATACAGATCGATATGTACCGTACCGGATGACAATCGGTATGAAATAAAGAGTCGGTGTATCGAGTTTAAATACCGGTCGGTATCGACCTATTTTCGATGGTACCAGTCGGTACTGGCCAGTATTCCAAATATCGGCTAGTACCGAAAATTTTAAAAAATAGGGGGGACCTTTTTGCAAAATTTTCAAAAAAAAATAAATTCTCCCACCCTCCCTCCTACCTCTCCTTTCTCATTTTTTTCAAAGTATTTTAATTAGTTATTTTATTTACTTCAACTTTTATAATTATTGTTTTTAAAATAAGAATAAATATTTTTATTACTAATAATAATTATAAATTAAATAAAACTTAAAAATAAATTATTTTTATTTACACTTATTCTAATATTTTATATAATATTTATTAATAAAATATTAATAAAAATATTTTATTTTTTAAAATAAATAATTAAAAAATTACCTATACTAATATAATAACTTACCAAAATTCAATCTAATACTAAATTCGCATTGGAGCTAAATAAAAAAACAGACATAAAAAGGAAAGATTCTCCAACACTCAAAACATCTCTTGGATTCTCTCTCCCATCCCACCGCGTAAACCACAGTAACTTCCAATTCTCGTTTACTTTCAATTCCATGTTTAGCTTGGGAAGCAAGTCAAAAGTCTAGTTATTTACGTTATTGACACTCTGTCCCATGTCCCAACCCAATGCCTCAGGCTCTGAGTCAAGGTTCGGTCAACCTCAAACCCACCGAGCCTCTGGTTACCACCACCTAGTCAGAGGTCTTTGAACCTGAAGCTCAGGTTCGGTGCCCATAGCTATCATAATGGAAACTTAGGCGAAGTTTTCCCGCTCGGAGACAGACCTCTCTCTCTCTCTTTCCACTTCACTTAACTTATTCTAGTGGAGACGGGGGCAAACTTTATAAATGTGTGTATATATATATTAGCATGATCAGCTCTTACCTCTGTCTTTCTCTCTCGCTTTCTCTAGCTTAGAAATGGCAAGGTAAGGCTTAGGAATAACAGGAAAGCTATTGTTGGAGTCTAAGAAGTTGTTTCCAAGTTGAATCTAAGCTTTGATCTTTACGGAATTTGTTGTTGGGTTTCGTCGGATTTCGTTTAGTGGGATAGCTTGTTTTTCAGCTTAGAGTGTTGGATAAATGAAGTAATTTTAACCACAAAAATGACTGTTTTTGAAGTAAACCCGTATATGAATAAACAGATAGATAATCAAGCTTGTCTGAGTATTATGGTTTTGGCTCTTGTTCTCAAGTCCAATGATAAGTAATGATTTTCTGGTAGATTTCTGCTTATGAGAGTTGCCCATTTGGGAAAATGTCAGGTGTGGATATGGTACTAACCGAATGTAGCATTTTGCTAGTGAAACTTGACGTATATTGTCAGAATCTTCTGTTTCTTCTGTCAAAGGCTCTTTCTCCTTCTTTCCTGTTTTAGCTAAACATTACTAACAACACTTGACTCCTTGTGTGCGACAAAATTTGAGATAAATGGAACCTCTGATTACTAATCTGTTCTGTGTTTTTAAGCTACAAACATTTCTCTGTGAGAAGAGTATAGTTGAGAGAAAACCAGTTGCTTCAAGTGTTGAACTATATGATAGATACAATTCATTGACAGATTGCCCATTAACATATTCTTCCTTATATGGATGCTCGTTGGGTTTTAAAGCATTGAAAGAGTGTGCTTTCTGATTGACTGCTCTGCCTGAATGGACATTGTAAATCAGTATTTGCTATTACCTAGCATGTGGTTAGCGTTTATTAACTTACTTCAGATATGTTTAAAACGCAACGATGCACCTTAACTGACATGATATCTTCTAACCTCAATATTCTTTCTTCTATAGTGCTCTGAATCTAGGTGCCTTCATCTTGTGGTTATAAAATGTTGTTGATATTGGTTAAATGTGTTAAGATAACCTTATTTGGGTGCAAATTTCTGCGCTTTACTTAGCCTGTCAGCCTTTCAATGTTGTTGCATTTAACGGCAGCATGGTCTTGGCAGAGTGCTTTTTTGGTTGCAAGAATGTAATACTCAAGAATGTTACTCTTTCAGGGCCTGGGTTATTGACAATAAAGGAATTGCAGTTAAAGTAAGAAATGCCTCTCGATCCTGTGCTCACCAAATCAAAGATTGTGGGGCAAATCGTGAATGTCCAAACTGCCATTATCGCATAGATAACAGTGATGTAAGTTCCAGTTTTCATAGACCTTTTATATGATCATTGTGACATGTTATAAATCAGAAATTTTATTCTAGACGACACATAATTCATATGGGACGTAAGAGCTGCATTTCTCAAACTTTTGAGTTTGAGATTTTTCAGATGCATTCTGGAACTCTTTTTCATGTTTGTAGTAAATAGCGATTCCCGCAGTTGTTTTTTATCTGAAGTCTGTGTTGTGTTGTGCAGGTTTCTGATGAATGGCCTGGCCTGCCTGTTGGTGTAAAATTTGATCCATCTGATCTAGAGCTCTTGGATCATTTAGCAGCAAAATGCGGTGTTGGAAGTTCAAAGCCGCATATGTTTATTGATGAATTTATCTCTACGCTTCAGGAAGATAAAGGAATTTGCTACACTCACCCAGAAAACCTTCCAGGTGAGGAGTTCTGTAACCTTATACGTTTACCTCATCACCAAATGCCAGATTTTGACCTTTGATTTATCTTTTGATGTCAGTTCAATCAGCTGATTGGTCCAGGAATGAATATATTGACATTAAATTGTTTTCTGAAATTTCAGTTAGTAGAGTAATTACACACATTCTTGTGAAATTTTGTTTTCAGGTGCTAAGAAAGATGGAAGCAGTGTTCATTTCTTTCACAAAACGATTAATGCATATACTAGTGGTCAGAGGAAGCGTCGCAAGGTCCACCATGAACAGAGTTCTTGTGCAGAGCAAGTCCGCTGGCACAAGACTGGCAAGACCAAATCTGTGATGGAAAATGGAGTTCACAAGGGCTTCAAGAAAATTATGGTTCTGTACAAAGCCTCAAAGAAAGGGTTCAAACCAGATAAATCGAAATGGGTGATGCATCAGTTCCATTTAGGGACTGCTGAAGATGAAAGGGAGGGTGAATACGTGGTTTCTAAAATTTTCTACCAACAAAAGAATCAATCGGATAAGAATACTGATAATCCAGTTGGTGAAAATTCGGATGCTTTGGCACTTCTTGGTGAAAATTCGGATGCTTTGGCACTTCAAACTTCTCCAAAGACCCCCAATACAAAGCCACCCGTACCGCCACGACCAGGGAAATCTGTTATATTTGATGATTATGCTGATGATTACAAAGCACAGCCATTAGCCCCGGTAGGCAACCTTTTTATGCAGAATTATAGGTTTATCTGAGATGGTCAGTTCACATGAGGTTAATGAAAATAAGTTTACCCCATTGGCACATATTGTCTAGCTTTAATTGGTTTCACTTCAATCCATATCCATATTCTGTTATGGTTTTGATCTGTACATGATTTTTATCATTCTGTTATAGGAACAACATATCAAGGAAGAGAACTCTTGGGTCCCAGTTTCTCATACCGAGGACGAGACGGGATTTCCATCATGGTTGGCTGGTGAATCTCAGAATGTTGAAAACTATGATTTCAATGACATAGATGATACCTTGTTATGCAAGGAAGTGTTCGATTCCGAGTCCATTTTTTGCAACAGTTCGGGAGGGAATAATGTATCCTATAGTGGCAATCAAGTAACTGGAAAGAACAGACCTGCAGGAATTGCTGACCTTGAAAACCTAGAGCTAGACAGTCCACCAGACTTCCAGCTTTCTGTAATTAATTCCGCTTACTCTTTCTTAACAAAATTTTATTTCTTATGGCATAGTTATACAATAATTCATTCATTACAATGTGATGCAGGATCTGCAGTTTGGTTCTCAGGACAGTGTTTTTAGTTGGCTTGACCGGTTATGAAGACAAGCGACCAGGCAAAAGCTTCCCAGATACCAGAACACCATCCCATTTATGTGCTGTTTTAGTTTTGTCTGAAGCTTTCTGTACCTTTTCGAGTGTTTTCTTCGGCGATGTTGAGTCGGATATGATTGCTTTTAAGGTCGTAGAAATATCTTCCTTCATGGATTTTCAAGCGCAGCAACGTATTTAGAGCTTGAAAGATCACAAGGGGTTGAGGTTTTAAGATTGTATCTTTTGTTTCTGAATCAGGTTTGTTGTTGTATCAAAACTTAATTAAGCAACTGATGTTCGTTGCACCGGACACTTTGTATGTATTTGTTGCTACAGTATGTACTACATTTTCTTTAGAATTGCCAAAAAAAAAGCCAAAGGTCTAGTAAAATAAATAAAAGTGTCAAAAGTAGGTTTCCGTACTATCATAAAGGTTAGGAAAAAAAAAGTTTTTAGAGGAGAAGTAGACAGAAATAAAAAAGGGTATCTGATAAATGAAGATCTATACATGAGAATTGAAAGAAATCAAATGCTACATGATCAAAATGAAGGGTGAAAAATTAGTGAGCTAAGGTAATATTCCTATCAAACAAAACCACCTGGGAAAATGTCATCCTATTCTCATGCAATTTGTGTACATGTTCAGTTCACCAGAGCTGTAAACCAAACCACTCCCCCCTCCCACCCCTTGCCAAAATTGCATATAATACCTCCATCTGGGAAGAAACCCTGTACTTGAGAACAAGGTGTGCCAATGCCATAACAAAGCACAATGTACATCTCCAGCATTCAGCCATGCCTGCCTCTCACCCACTTTCTCTCCTGCAGTTGCCAGGCAAAAGAAATCTGTATTCCTCCGAATGACCCAACAAGTAGGCAGGCAGATGGACTGCTGAATAAGAGCGAGGTATAGGACCCATCTTCCCAATTATCTCTTTAAATGTGTATGCCTCAGGAATCATGTCAAACAGGTTTGTCCCTTTGCATATCACATCCTGGATTCTTTCAGGTTTCAAGTAATGAGAGAACCTAACTCGGTCATTATGGCTGTAAGCTTTCATCTTGAATATGAAATCATTGATGTGACGAAAGCAAAAGCTGCAATGCCATCCTGAATCTGCCAAGAGCAAATCAGACTGACGATAATGTGCATATCTAGTTTTCCCCTTCTGGTACCTGTGGACTGAAGCCCGCCAACTCTTATCATCGTAATGATACTCGTAAGAATATAAATAGTTACTCATTTGAAGATGAAGGACAGGTGGAATGTCATCACACCATCTCAAGAGATTTATGGTGTGGCCACTAGGGATCTCATCCACATCAGACATTATCAGCAAATCATCATCTTCTATACCCGCTATTCGTATAAGCTGGTCCAAAGCTATTCTTTGATATGCCTCCTCAACAAATGGGTTTTCACCTTTCCTGAATCTCCCTCCAATTGTCCCATAAGTCAATCGAGACTCCACAAATTTGAATTTGTCACGGTTAGCTGCAAACACCAATGCCTTAGGCAGGCCTGTGAATGTTGAGTTTGATTCCAGGAGCACAAAATGATTTACATACGGAGATAATTCCTTCCATCGAATAGTAAGCATATCCTGTTCAACACTGAACAACGCTGCATCATAAACTCGCCTTGGTGATTCACGAATCCCCCAACCATGAAGCCTGCAGAGAGTCTCCATTGACACATTCTCATGATAATAGTGAGGAAGCACTTGAAAGGATTTTGGAGCAGAGGCCCATAATGGTCTGAGGAAAAAGGAAACATTTGGTCCGTGCACATAGATCCCAAAGAGTCCCAAGGGGATAACTGTGAACATGAATATGTATGTCTTGAAATCCAACCCTCGCAAGATACACCTCAGTCTAGACATGCTCAAAGCTGTACGAGATCTCTGCTGCAGTTTAAACAAAAAGTTCATAAGATATCAGGGATTAAATGTGATTTATTATATTCTAACAAAGAAGAGAATACAAACAAACGGTTCAACTACACCTTTTATAAACAGACAAAACAGAGTTTTAATGCGTACACAATTCACGCAAAAGCATAAACAAAACTTGCAGCCATTTCTTTGAATCTCAAAATAACACATCGAAAGATCCGCAGAAGAACATACCAGCTTATAAAAGAATCGAACAAAAAGTTTTAAACCTTGCGGCAAGAACAAGTTAGCTTAATCCGACGTAGATTTTTAATAGCCTTCTACTTCGAGTAAATGAAGGATTACGAGAAAGTTTATTGGTGCCAAGACTGATACGTTTCTACCTGAAAAAGAAAACTCAATAACATCCAATCGTTGAAGGCACCAACGATGTTATGCACAATATCCCACTTCTAGTTCAAAGCCAAAAAGAAAGCTTGTTTTTTTGTTAGAAAGACAGCCATGAAACAAACAATGCTCAAAAGCGGCTATCAGGATAAAGGAACACATCATAAGATTTATTTTCTCACGTATAATGAAAGGGGTTGATCAGAAACTTCCAAAAGTTTAAATAGGCTAAACAAATCCTAAATTCGATGAGGCAAAAGAAAGAAAGCGTAAAATCTCAGATGCACTTAAAAAGGAAAAATCCGAGCAAGACCACAAAACACCAGCAGACTCAACCATTCACTCACTATCAGACTCAAACAAAAACTGAATGAAAGTTGGGAAGAAGAGTACCTGGCCGCAAACATCTTCGCATATATCATCAGTCTTCTTAGAACTATAGTACCCATCAGACATGATTCTTTCACAACCCAACTCAACAATCAAATTGTGACGTCAACAGTACAAACAACAACACACTCACTTTCTCTCTCTCTCTCTCTATCTAAGTATCCCTACTTCCCACAAGAACAGTAGGGATTTCCGGAGATCCTAATGAATTCCGGATCAGACCCACGTTTATTACTCTAGAAATATCTGCCTCCACAATCCCGCAAAATCCCACGATCTTAAAATTCACTCTCTCTCTCTTTTGCACGAAGAGAAGAGGGAGGAGGACAATGTTTCAACGTCAATTCCTCTTCTAGCCGTTTGGTAGATATTTAAAAGGATAAAGAAAAAAGAAAATTGGAAAAAAAAAACTTTCTTTGCACTCCACTCCTCCACAGGATCTTCTTAAATGTTGCTACAGGCCCCACAACTCTCATACAGTGGACCAATTACACTGTTTAAGAATTTCATGTCATTGTAGCCATTATCTCTTTCCAAATACACACGACTTGGGTAGATAGATTGAGATAATCATGAACAAAATAGGAAAGCAAAAGAGCAGTTTGGTTTTGTGCGTGATTTGAGAACGTTGATACCGTGAGTTATTGAGAAAGTGGGGTTGGGGTTGACGATGCATTGTACTACACTGTTTATGATACAACCTAATCTCGGTATCGACACTTGTCCGAATGTTTATAGGAACAGATTCTATCTGACGGGATTTCGGGGAGTGTGTCATTCACGCGCCGCAGATTTCTTTAAATATCTACATTTATTTTTACCAATTTTTGACACGTGTATTTTAATAATAATTTTATAAAAATTCTTTTTTGCCACGATGTATCTTAGGAAAGTCCCAACTATAGAAAGATACCTTTCAACCATCCACATCTAAACTAATCTCCGCTCGATCCTGATAGATTCTTTGCAAAAGACAAAGCTCTAACTTTAAGATTTTAAATAACTGCATATATGAGGGCGATTTGAACCTGTAATTTTACTTAAACCAAAAGAGCCCTTTAACAATTTACTTACGCCTTAAGATTAAAAAAAAAAAAAGGAAGAAGCATATTTTTAAGTTGGAGAGGGGGGTTTGAAAGTGGAAGATGTGATAGATTTTTGGAGTTGGAGTTGGGGTTGGGGTTGGGTTGGAAATTGGAAGGGAAAAGTGATTTTTTGACTAGGGTAAGGGAAAGGGTCGGTTCGGTTCGGTTGGAAACAGTAGGAAAGTCGTATTCTTGAGTAGCGTACGGAAAATGGTCCTGGTAGTGTCTTTATGGTATGAATTAGGTGGGTTTAATAACTAATTAATTATAGGAAATAGGATTGCCTTTTTTAGACAGACTTGCAAGTAATTTAAATAGAAAGGTCTTTCCTAAAATATATAATTACCCAATTTGCTTTTTTGTATAAATAAAATGTTTTATATTCCCTTTTAATTCTTTGTTTTAAAAATTATATCGAAAGTTAAATTGGTAAGATAAAAAATTTAAGGTTGAATTTTGAATTTTATAAAAATTAAATTTTATAATTAAAATTTTCTTCTCTTCTTCCTTTTTTTTTACAACAACTCAGTTATCAATTCTCATTTAATGTAAAATTTGAACAAATAAATAATTACATAAAATTTTTATTTTAAATTTTGATTTATTTATTATGTTATAATATGTTCGTTTACTTTGTTATAATGTAAAGCAATTATCTATATTATATAGGAATGACAATGGACCCGGCCCAGCCCAAGGCCCGATCAGGTAAGAAACAACTCTTGCTTGACTCCATTTATTTTTTTAAAAAAGCAAAACTACATCTTTTTGAATTGTCGGGCTCAAGCAACCCGAGCCTTGCTCGAGGCTCGGTCAACCTGGACTGGGGCCTGATAGGACTTGGGCCTTTTGCCATCTCTATTACTATATTCAATGTTAAAATTTTAATTAGAATGTTAGTAATACTATTTACATCTAAAATTTGACTTACTGTAAATTGTAACTGTGTATGAATGAAATTTGTGATTAACCTCCATATAATTCAATCTTAAAACTTACAAGACCAATCAAATTTGGTGGGTTCAATTAGTCCTTGTTGAAGAAGGATAACACACTCTTCCTATGCCAGTTTCAGATCATTAAAATTCATACTCGGATGAGCCCAGAATAAGGTCCTTCGACAGATTAATTCCAAGCTTGATGGTTTGAGTCGGGATAGCCCAAATAGAATTTTTCAATATGCATTTTCACAATAGATTCTATTAGCCTGGATCACTACATTTTCCTAATGATAATTTCACAAAATATTAAACATAGTAGTTTACTTTAAGAAATTGCATAAATAAAAAGATTTATTTATTTATACATATATAAATGGGTAAATTATAATAAAATATTAAACTTTATTAAAATTTGTACTATTATTCAAAACTATTAAAGCAAACGATAAAATACTCCAAATTTTAATTTATAGTAATGGTAGTCATTTATTAACTAATGGTGCCAATTTGACGTATAACGTTAGCATAACGTTGTGGTGTACACGTGATAAGTAATGGACACGATAGATAATTAACTTTAAAATAAAAATAAATTATAAATATTTTGCTTTCTTTTTTCATGAGCCTAAGCCTAATAACTTCCATTTCTTTATAGCATGTGCAACAACTGCAATTACCAGAAAAAGCACTACCAGATTTTTAGCGTAGCTCAATAGTCCATCAAATTTGTTTCCTCCCCATTTATTAGTAGTTTTCCATCGATCTTTATTTTGATCATAAGACCTAATGTGAAGTCCAGAAGTTGATTAACACAGTCTCCCTTCCAATCTTAATTAGTATTTAGAATTACTTAAACTCAATTGCATTTTTTGTATGTTGAAGAGTAGACACATTCGTAAAATCCACTTATTGGTAACTTCATCAATCGCTATATAAATTACAATGCTAGCACTAATGATTTACTTGTAGATAATTGGCACAAAAACATATTTACGGTCTGTTTAGTTGAGCTTTTATCAGTTGAGCTTTTTTTAAAAGTCAGTTGATTGTTTGACTGTCAATTAAAAAAATAATTTTTTTAAAAGAGCTTCATATAATAAACTGTTTGGTAACAAAAAAATAAAAATTATTTTTATTAATTTTAATTATATTTTATTTTATAATAAAATATTTTATAATAAAATTATTTATGCTAAATAATTTTTTTTGAGAGAATATGCTAAATAATTTTTAAACCATATCAATATGCAAAGTAACATTTGTAAAAAAATAATTTAAAAAGATGTGTTGTCGGGAGAAACAGAACTGCAGACATCAACCTCTTGGTTGTCTGACTCCGAGATTAACAGTTCCAGTTCTGATAACATTGAAGTTTGCCCGGAAATATCAAATTTTGGACCTTTATCATCGACCCGGCGACCAGATTTTTTCTTGCCACTAGAGCTCTTTCTATGCCTTTCACCGTTGGTCAAGTGTTCTTCAAAAGCTTCAATGACTTGGTGGATAAGCTCACGGTTCGGAGAAGAGTCCCACCTGAACCAGTAGCAATCAAAACAGTCGCAGTCAAAGACATGAACCATCTTGTGGTTGTTGTTACAGTTGGTGTTGTTTTGGTAGTTGGTGTTATTGTTTGGCTGCTTTCTTGGTGGTTTTTTCTTGGATTCGTTGACAAGAGAAGAGGGATTAGTGGTGGTTTTCATGGACCTGGTAATCATATAAGCGAGGACTTCACGGTCTTCAAGTGAGAGAACTGAAGCTAGAGCAAAAATGGCAGTTGGGAGCAGCTTCAAGATAGGGAAGACTTCACGGTCTTCAAGTGTTTAACGCAGACGACAAAAAAACATCTTTAGAAATTTCATAAAAATAGACAAAATTGCTGTAACAATCCCTGTGTTATAGCAAAGTTGCTAATTAAACCTTGAGATATAAAATGTTACGCTAATAACCTTATGTTTTCAATTTTGCTGCAAAAAAAACCCTTAGCCGTGTGTTGTTCTTCCACGCGCGTTGACTGCGAATTTTATAACTTATTTGCCTGTGAAATGACCATAATAGCCTTAAGTTGTCTTTCTTGGACTATTACAATGACTGAGCCGAAGCCTTTCACCATTCCTTCCTGTCTTTGAGGTTTCCTTTTTCTCCTTCTTACTTTTTAACGTTATGATGCTACGATTTGGAGGTCATGCCCATGGTGATTGTTTTGTTTCGTAGTGGGTTGCTTACTTTTGGTTTGTTTTGTGAGTCTCTTCAATCTCTATCTGCGCATTTGTGGGTTTTGTGAAAATTTCACTCTTAATGCCCGAAGTCCCCCAATTTAGTGCAGCTTCTTGAAATTAATTCTTCTTTCTTGTGTTTACATATCTGTGTTTTATTTCACAGAAGAAGACCTACGACATTCAACTCAACCTACGGCGTCCAACTCAACCAAATCGGCTTCTTATTCTTCTTTCTTGTTCGAGATTCACAGAGATGGCGTCCAACTCAACCTACGGCGACCTCAGGAAGAAGAAACCCATGGCTGAGCTTGAAGTCCGGTATCCCATGCCGCCGAACTGTTACTGTAGGGGAACGTGTGTAATTAAAGTTGTTCGAGATGAAGGCAAAAAATCTTATGGTTTGTTGTATTATAATTGTCCCTATATGAA
>JANIPN010000006.1:25538879-25561202 GCA_027478595.1 Erythroxylum anguifugum
TGTGTGTAGAAAGCTTATATGTGTGTGTAGAAATAGCGGCCGCTCCGCTATCCGCTATTCCGCTATAGCGTTTTCGGAGTCGGCCGCTCCGCGCCGCTATCCGCGGTTAACTACTATGTCTACCGGTTTACATCCCAACAAGCTAGCTTGTTTTAGGAGATCAAGAACATGCTTGCATTGGGAGGGACAAATACCACCTTTAGATCTTGCAATTCGATTCCCAAAAAATACTTCAATAGACCAAGATCTTTTGTTTGGATTAGTTGTTGCAAGAATTCGTTCAATCTATGAATTCCACTTTGATCATCACCAGTAATAACAATACCATCATCATATACGATCAATAGAATTTTGCTAGATCTTGTTTGTTGATAGAATATCGAATGATTGACAAATTTCTTCGCAGCTGAACTAAATCATCCAAACTATGCTCTATAAGATTGTTTTAAACTTCTTCAATAGGCACACTTTCTCAGACTCCCCTTGAGCAACAAACCCCAGAGGTTGCTCCATATAGATTGTTTATGCTAGATCACCATGGAGGAAAGCATTTTTATGTCAAGTTGGTAGAGAGGCCAATAATAAGTTGTGGCTAAGGAAATAAACATACGGATTGATGCCATTTTTACCAGAGGAGAAAAGGTTTCAAAATAATCAATACCATAGACTTGTGTGGATCCTTTAGCAACAAGATGAACCTTAAGTCATTTGATAGCCGCAAGTGTCTTAATAGTATATACCCATTGACAACCAACAATTGAGGCATCAGGAAGTAACAAGCTTCTAGGTGTCATTTGGCCATAAAGCATCAATTTCCTCTTGCATAGCTTGTTTCCACCCAAGGTTCTGTATAGCCTCTGTTATACTCTTAGGTGTAGACACAGAATCCAGGTTTTATAGAAAAGAAAAAGGAGGCGGAAACATAGTTATAAGAAAAAAATGGAAATCGGATGATGGGTACAAGATTGTTTACCTTTCCTTAAAGCAATAGGCCAATCTAGATCATTGTTTTCCCGATATGGCAACAAATTAGACGCTAGATGAGATGGCTCATCCAAATGACCATCTACCATTTGGTGAGCTCGTCAGGAATAAACCTGCAAGTCTACTTGAGATAGTTGATGAATATAAGAAGGATTGGAATTGGTTGGTGAATGTCTAAACTTTTAGGCGAATTATCCAAGGAGTTGTCGAGAAGTGAGGGTAAATAATGAAGTTTTTGGCATCTTGACTCTCAAAGAAGTATGCAGTGTTCTCAAAGAATGTTTGATCTACGCATACAAAGAATCTTTTAAGTGAGAGACTATAATAACGATAACCTTTTTGTGATCTTGAGTAACCGAGGAAGATACATTTGATGGCTCGTGGAGATAATTTGTCAACTCCTGGCTAGAGTTAGTGGCCAAAACGGACACATCCAAAGATACTAGGCTGAAGAGGAAACAAAGGGGTATTAGGAAACATAAGAATATGAGGGATCTGACCTTTGAGAGTAGTGGCATTATGTTAATAAGCATTATGTTAATAAGATACTAAACATTGAGGACATCATCACTCCAAAACTCCTTGAGAACCTTCATCTCAGTCAGTAAGGTTCTAGCAACTTCTATGACATGCCCGATTTTTCTTTCAACACATCATTTTGTTGTGGTGTGTGAGAACAAGAAGATTGGTGAATCATGCCACAATTTTTTTATGTAATATTGAAAGGATTTAGAAAAATACTCTTTGGCATTATCGTTTCTAAGGATGTGAATAGGATAATCAAGTTGAGTTTTGATTTTAGAGCAAAAGGATTGAAAAATAGAAAATAATTCGAAATGTTCCTTTATTAGATATAACTAAGTCATTCTAGGTCAATCATCAACTAAAACAACAAAGTAATGAAAAACAAGTTTTGAGGTCACACGAGATGGACCCCAACCATCATAATTAACTAACACAAAAGAGCTTTCGACTCTATTATTAACTATGGATGGAAAAGCAATACGATTATGTTTTCCAAGTTGGCAAGCCTCACAATCTAGATGAAGATTTGAATTCAAATTAGGAATCAATTTATTTTAATTTTTGGATGGATGGATGACCAAGGCGACTATGGATTTGGAGAGGTGAAGCAACAATTGAGTAGGCGGTTGAACAATTGTCAAAATAGTAGAGACCTCTAGATTCACGCCATCCTTCAATCATCTTCTTTGTCTTCAAATCTTGGATAACAACAGAGTGAGGGAAAAAAGAGATGGAACAATTTAATGATTTGGTTAGTTTACTAATAGACATTAAGTTGAATGAAAATTTTGGAATATATAATATTGCTGGTAACGTCACTGAAGGAGAGGGAAATGCAGTGCCAACCCCACTTATACTAGCAGTGGAACCATTAACGATAGTAAGTTGGTGAGAGTCTGGTACCAGGGTAATTTGATTAAAAAAAAATGGATTACTTGCAATATGGTCAGTGGCTCCTGAATCTATAACCCAAGGTTTAACAGAGGACGATATATAAGCTGTGTGATTACCTAGGTGAGCAAATGATGTAATTGGTGTGATTGCTTGCTTGGCCGCTTGATACTGTAGAAAAGTTGCATATTCTTCTTCAAATACTAACTTGTTTTCACTTACTGAGGCAGAACGACTAGAAGCCTCCGTAATATTAGTAGACTGGGATTTCGAGCACAACTCTGCGTTTAAGTGCTAGCAATAGTCCTGAACATACCCATCCTTGCTATAATGGTCACATTTCCTTTGACCTCCTCTACCCTTCCTCTATGTCCACCACGACCACCTTAGTTACTTCGTCATCCATTAGCTCTTCCACTATTGTAAACAGTGAGAGCAGACTTGTCACCAGTTTCTTGTGTTGGCGCCTTCAATGATCGAGATATGGATGCATGTATCTTAGCAAGTGATGGAATTTCAGTGCCACCTAGTATCTATGCCTGAATTGGTTCATATTCTGATCTTAAGCTAGCCAAGTATCTCAACACGAATAACTTTTCTATTTCCTTTAGAAGTTGATCCTTTTTTGTTGTTAATGATTGGGCTGCTAGATGTTCTAAAAATAGATTCTTTATTTCTGAAAAATATGTGGTCTGATTCTTCTCTCCCTGCTCACACTTGAACAATTTCACAGATAAATCATATATACGAGTAACATTACTAGAAAATAAAAATCTCACATACTCCTCTTAACTCCTTTGCTGATTTTATGTGTTGGCATGTGTTAGCAATATTTGGCTTCATGGCGTTCCAAAGGATTGTTATTATTTGTTCGTGATGTTGTTCCCCCCTCATATACCCCGATGACTTAATATCTAGAGCTAGATCCATGATATGTTCGTATCTACCTAGGCCCTTGAGATATGCAATGACTACCTTCTCCCAAGTAACAAAATTCGTTCCATTCAATTTCTGATTTGTGATTTTTTGAACCATAATGGGTGGCTGTCTGTTAGTATTGTCAGTTTTAAAGTCACTCATGATATAACCAATACAAAAAGATGTTAACAAGAAGACAAACTTCAAATATCAACAACTTGTGCAACAACGAAAGAGGGACTATATCACCAATAGGTTTTTGGAGTTGGTGCAGTTTAGTCCATAGTAGTAGGGTCAACAAAGTGTCATTGCCCATGAACCAGTTGGATAGTGGCTGCCGGCGGCGCGTGGGACACTCACCGGTGTTGCTTCTTCCTTTGTTTTGGTCGCCAGTGGCTACTTGAGGTGTTTATGGGGTTAGATTGTTGAGGTTAGTTTTATTTTTGTGAGAAAGGTTTGAGTATGGGTTTGGTTGTGAGAAGAAAAGGAATTAGAGGCAGGATTTAGAAAACCTGCTCTGATACCATGCTGTGAATTAAGAAAAGGGATGGGAAGAGTTTGCAGAAATCAACAGCTCTCACTCCCTTTATATACTGGATTTCATGTATGGTAAGTTATAATTATATTTCCTAAAGATACATGTAATCCCTAAAGATACTGAATCATATTAGAATCAGATCTTATTCTCTAACATTAACAAGTTGGTTTTCTTTTATATGTTCTTGTGCTTACTCCATATGTCCATGATTGTTCTATGATTCTTTATTATTGTGAAACACTTTGGTTTACGTTGTATCCTCATGTTTTTACCAGGTAAATAAACATGTCATTTTTCATGTTTGATTAGTTTAATATGCCAAATAATTTCCTTTTTCTATTTTTGGAAGTTTGACCTTTTGTGAATTATTGTTGATTGCTAGACATTTATTTTGATGTAGGTCTTGGCTTTGTCACTTCAATGCTTTTTATATTCTTTGTTGGCATATTTGCTTCATCATGGTTGGGTGCCACTGTTTTTTGGATTGGGGAATGGTTCATTAAGCAAATGCCATTTGTGAAGCACATATATTCAGCGTCTAAGCAAATTAGTGCTGCTATTTCTCCAGGTGATTCTATTCGACTTTGTTGTGCTTTTGGTATTATGAAAAATGAAGTGGTAAAACATTCTATTGTCAAATATTCTCTCTCATCTTGTAATAGTCATGTGCACAACATAAATGTTTGCTTTCTTTTGCTCTTTTCTGGCCTTTCCTTTGTTGACGACTTAAATGAGTGAACAAGTACTGAATTGATCTTTTAATTCCGTTCTTAATTCTTTAATTTGTCATCTTGTATCACGCAGACCAAAATACAACTGCCTTTAAAGAGCTTGCAATTATTCGTCATCCTCGTCATGGTGAATATGCATTTGGGTTCATCACATCAACAGTCATTCTTCAGGTATTTGCTACTTATCTAGCTAAAGCTAAAAGATCTTGTTAATCAATTGTTTGGTTACACTAGTTGCCAAAACTAAGTAAAGTCCAAATAAAGAAAAAAACCTTCCCGTTACTTGATGCTGTAGTATCAAAGTGCATAGGTACATACTTTATTTCAAGGATTATTTTCCCTCTTGTTTTTTCCTTCTCCTAGCTTTTTGTTCTATAAGATATCAATGGAACCATCTCAAAAGTGAAAAGTGTTTATAATACTGACTTTGGCATAGTTTAACTGTAACTTCTTTTGTTTGAGTTTCTTGTTGATATATATGGTTGGCCTAGAGGGATGATGGCTATCAGGAGCTATGCAGTGTCTATGTCCCAACGAATCATCTTTATATTGGTGATATATTTCTGGTCAATTCTGACGAAATCATAAGACCAAATTTGTCCATTCGAGAAGGCATAGGTTTGTTTTCTCATATTTTGTTCTATTTAAATATGCTTTCTTACTCTTTTTATTTTTCAAATAGGGTAACCAAAAAGCTGTGAGAGGAAATGACTATTTACTTGCTAGCATTTAAAACTAAAACTTGTTAATTGTAAAACATAACCATAATTATCCATAATTGCACTAATGTAACCTAAATATTTGCATTCATCTTTTAGCTTTTGAAGCGTACCTCATGCTCATGTACTGACAGGCATGGATCAGACATATGTGTGACTTATGTAGGATAATGGTATTTACATAGGCAAAAAGAGCAATTTGAACCCTAGTATTTGCACCAAAATTTAACTTTGAGTCAAAACATTTGAGAGTGTTTAAAATGATTTCTAACATTTTAGATATGTTTAATTTAAATCCTAAATTGATGGAACCTTAATACTCAGTTTGGGTTCTATAAATTAAAAAAGAATTCTAACATTTTAGATATGTTTAATTTAAATCCTAAATTGATGGAACCTTAAAACTCTGTTAGTGTTCTATAAATTTAAACCTACATGGAACCTTTATATTATCTGTTTTAGGCCCTCTTGCAAGGACATCCCATTTGGCAAGGGGGTTCCACAACTATGCCCCTCTTGCTCTACAATTTGCCAGAAATTTACTCATATTATGATTGTAAGGCTCCAAATTCTATAAAGTAGTACTTGCCTCATCTTTTTCTCTAGAAGAAGCCCAACCTGTTTCATAAACTATTATTTCCATCTTTGGAAAACTAGCCTTTTCAAGAGCTACAAAGGCTACTTCAACTTGTGCTTTAAACATGTCGTCATAATACATGTTAGTTTGGTATATGCAATAGTTGTTCAAAATCCAAAATATTTTCTTCAATCGCAGCTAGGAACTCCATGTATAGCCTATGATTTTTGTTCTGTTTTGGGATAGAATAATTATCTTTTGATTTTTAGGATATATTAGATTTCATGAGATTGATAGGAGTCAAATCTGATTTGTATAAATTATGTAGAGCCTAGGATAAAAAATGATTTAATTTAGTGACCATTTAGCCTTTTGTTCATGGTATCAGAGTAGTTACTCTTGGGACCTTCTTTTGCCAACCTTCATTGCTGATCTTTTCCTATCTTAAGCCTTGATTGCCAATATTCCTTGTCCTTATTGCAACCTTCAACATGTTAGAAATTTCAAAAACCACCCTCACCACTGAATTAGAAGAGACACTAACTACTCAGCACATGATACTTAAATTAAGCGACACTAGCATATTCTTTCCAACAGCTAAGGACATATGGAATAATCTTCGATAGACCTATTCAAAGGCAGGAGATGTTAGGAGATGTTGCTCTAATCTATGAAATTAAAACAAAGATTTTAGCTACTAAATGAGGTAACCTTTCTATTATGGAGTATGACAACCTTTCGAAAAATCTATGGTAGGAAACGAACCAATACCAATGTGTTTAGATGTAGTGTGGTGAAGATGTAGCCATCTTGAATAGCTTTATCAAAAAGGATAGAATTTATGATTGTCTTACTAGTCTTAATGTAGAATTGGATTAGATAAGAGTTTAGAATTTTTGAAAAGTTAATATCTCTGAATGAGATAATATCACTGATTCGGGCCGAAGAGAATAGAAGAGAAGTTATGTTGGAGCCAAAAACAGTAGAAAGCTCAACAATACTATTTGCAAAGATGAATAATAAGAGCGTCACAAAAAATAAAGACTCAGTTTGAGCACATATTGTAAAAAACCATGCCAGATGCGAGCTGATTGCTCCAAACTTTATGGGAAGGGACATGTCCTTAACCGGAAGGGAGGATTCAAAGGAGGTAAAGCCCACTTCACTAATGGGAAAGACCAACCTTAAGAAAAATCCAACAATGTTGATGTTGGAGATTTGAAGAAAGAAGAAATAAACAAGCTAAGAAACCTTCTCAACTCTTTTGAAAAATCCTCTACTACTTGTCCATTGGCTCAATCAGGTAAGTGCCTTAGTTCTTATGCTTTGAATGCCTCAAGTTTTTCCTCCCTAAGCTCTTGGGTCATAAACTCAGGAGCTACTGACCACATGAATTACAACCTAACTAGATTTAGAACATATAACCCATGTCCTAGAGGTTGAAAAATTATTGTTGTTGATGGATTTCCTATAACTGTTGTAGGCCAAGGAACAATAAATTTACCTGATTCTTTGTCTCTACATAGTGTATTACATGTCTCGAAGTTGTCTTCCAATCTCTTATCTATTCGTCAAATTACCAAAGATTTGAATTACAAAGTGACTTTCTATCTTGCACACTGTGTTTTTTAGGATTTGGTTACAGGGAGGACCATTGTGCTTGCTAAGGTGAATAATGGAATTATTACCTTGAGGACATGAGTGGCAATAAGAACAAAAAGAATAAGCTATTTCACCTGCTTATCAAGTAATGTATTTTCCAATAAATCTAAAATTAGTCTTCATCATTACCGCCTTGGTCATCCACTATTTGTTTATCTTAAAAGTATGTTTCCTTCACCTTTTAAGAATGAAAAATGTCGGTAGTTTCATTGTGATACATGCGAATTTGCTAAGCATCATTTAGTGTCATTTCCATAAAGTAATATAAGATCTACTAGGCCTTTCTCTTTGATGCATATTGATATATGGGGGCCGCCTAGAATATCTAACATTTCTGGTGCTAAATGGTTTGTAACATTCATTGATGATTGTACGAGAACTACCTAGTTATTTCTTATGAAAGAAAAATCAAAGGTGACCAGTATTTTTCCAATATTCCATAAAATGATTTGTACACAATTTGGAAGCTTAATTAAAAGAGTAAGGTCAGACAATGGAACAGACATAAAATAGTAAGGCCAACCACCAATTGTTGATTGCGAAGTTATAAGAAAAATACTTACCGTTTCGTTATTAGGAAGATCTCCAAGATCAACTCACAACACTTAGACAAGGGATTATGTCCGTAACTAAGTACGCGGAAATATTTGTTGAACTTTCTATTCGATGTGAAGAGATGGAGTTGGAATGACAACTTATATCTCACTAAAAAAATGGCTTAAGGGTAGAAATTCATATGGAGCTAATATTGCAAAGGATTTACAACCTTGAAGACGCATATCACTTGGCTTTAAGAGCGGAACATTACTTAGGACAAGTAACTAAAATGTTTCGATGTCAAGCTAGGGAGTTTGGCATGAAGCGAATTACGATAGTGCAAAATTTTAGGCCAACACTGAATGTAACAAAATTTGCACCACAAAACAACTACAAAACTTCTCAAGGAGCTGAACTTAAAGACAAGGTCATAGCTAAAACTGGGACAAAAGGAGGCAGCAGTGATGCTTTCGATGCAATGGGAGGGGCTACTTTGCTTATGAATGTCCAAATAAAGGTTTGCATATGATGGTAAGAAGAAGAGGAAGAATCTGATGAGTATGTATGTGAGAACAAAAATGGAGAGGAGTTGGAAGGAGACTCTAGTGAGGAACTAACTAATACTACAAATCTTAATGTAGTGAGACGCATACTTACGACCCTTAAAGTGGAAGAACAAGAAGAATGGCTTCGTAATGCTATTTTCTTCACTTAAGTTAGATGCAGAGATAAAGTAGGCAAGCTTATCATTGATGGAGGAAGTAGTATGAATGTGACATCGGAGAACATGGTGAAACGATTGAATTCACTCACGAAAAACATTCAAATCCTTACAAAGTTGCTTGGGTAGATGATAGTACTATAATAGTTGCTCGAAGGTGCTTGGTGTCTTTCAAATTAGGAATATATGAGGACTCTATTTGGTATGATGTCATTCTTATAAAAGTATCTCACATTTTAATTTTGCGACCGTGACTTTATGATCAAGATGTGCCGCACTTTGGAAAAGCTAACACCTATCAGTTTATATATCAGGGAAAGAAGGTAATTCTGAAGCCTGAAGGTAGATAAGGTAGAAAAACAAAGAGGAAGTAATAAGACAACTATAAATGCCAAGAAATAGCCTCTTAATATCCTTAAGGAGAGAGAATTTGAAGTTTTTAGTAAGGAAAAGGGAATTGTGTTTGCAATGTTAGTGAGGGAAGTAATAGAAACAACAGTTGAAACACACTCTACCTTAACAAAAGAAGTGGGAGAATTGTTAGTTGATTTTTCAAACCTTGCACTGGATGATTTACCAGGTGAATTAACTCTGTTATGAGATATTCAACGTGCTATTGACTTGGAACTTGGATCTACTTTGCCAAATCTTCCAACCTATCGCTTGAATCACATTAAGAATGAAGAGCTTGAATCACATTAAGAATGAAGAGCTGAAGAGATAGGCAGAGGAGTTACTGAAAAAAGGATTTGTTCAAGAAAGCCTTAGTCTGTGTGCAGTTCCAACACTATTGACTCCTAAAAAGGATGGAAGTTGGCAAAGGTGTATTGATTAAGATCATGATAAGTATAGATTTCTAATACGTCGCCTTGATGAAATGTTAGATATGGAGCTACTATCTTTACCAAGATAGACTTACGAAGTGGATACCACCAAATTAGAATCAGACCTGTAGATAAATTGAAAATGGATTTCAAGGCTAAAGATGAACTTTACGAATGATTGGCGATGTCATTTGGACTTTCTAATGCACATAGCACTTTTATGAGAGTGATGAATCAAGTGTTTTGACTATTTATAGGCGAATTTTTGGTGGTATATTTTGATGATATATTAATATACAACAAGACTAAAGAAGATTACTTATTACATCTACAACAAGACTAAAGAAGATTACTTATTACATCTACAACAAGTTTTGAGAGCTTGAAGCAAGAGAAACTTTATATCAACTTAAAGAAGTGTTCTTTCGTACAATCAAGTGTTGTATTTTTGGGTTTTATTATATCCTACAGTGAAGTGGAGATGGATTTTGAGAAGATTGGGGCCATCCTTGATTGGACTATTCCAAAGGATGTGCACGAGACATGGAGTTTCCGTGGCCCAGCAACATTCTATAGGAGATTTACTTGTAATTTCAGCACCATAATGACATGCATTATTGATTGTATGAAGAAACGACATTTTACTTGGTCAAAGGAAGCAATTAACGCATTTAAAGAAATCAAGGAAAAGATGACTAAATCTCTTGTTTTACAACTTCTAGATTTTTCTAAGGCATTTGAAGTTGCTTGTGATGTGTCTCGTGTGGGAATTGGAGGCATACTCAGCCAAGAGGGACACCCAGTTGCTTACTTTAGTGAGAACTTAAGTGAAGAGATAAAACGATATTTGACCTATGACAAGGAATTTTAGGCAGTAGTACGTTATCTTTACAATTGGCATCATTATCTCTTATACAAGGAATTTATTTTATATTCAGATTATGAATCTCTTAAACACTTCAAATTCTGGAACAACTTGAACAAAAGGCACGCCTTATGGAGTGAATTTTTGGAGCAATTTAACTTTTTTTATCAAACATCGGATAGGAGTTAAGAACAAGGCAGCAGATGCATGGAAAACATTAAACACTAAGCTTCAATTTTCACATTCTTTTCCTCCCTAAACCGATGGACGAATAGAGGTAGTGAATAAAAGCTTGAGGGACTTATTAAGATGTTCAGTTGAAGACAATGTGAAAAATTGGGACCTAATTCTTCCTATGACAGAATTTGCATACAACAGTTCTATAAATAGGTCTAACGGTAAGAGCCCTTTTGAGATAGTTTCAGGAGTTCAACCAAGGAAGTCTATTGACCTAGTTCCTTTACCCCAAATAACATGACTTCGTGTTGAAGTTGAAGCTTTTGCATGGCACATGAAGGACATCTTTGATGTGATATGTCGAAAGATAATAACCTACAATTTGTCTTATAAAGAACATGTCGATCAACATCTTCAATTGTTGGAATTCAATGAAGGGATATGGTGATGGTTAGGATTCGTCCAGAATGTTTTCAAAAAGAGAAATATAAGAGACTTTATTTATGAAATGTTGGACCTTATAAGATCATCAAGAAGATAAGTGATAATGTTTATGTTTTGAAATTACCAAGTGACATGGGAATAGGTCCTGTCTTTAATGTTGCGGTCTTAACTATTTATCATGAACAAAATGAGCAATCCCTTAATGCAATTGCAAGACTTCAGCCACTCCTCATCTTAAAGATTAAATAGAGGATGTTATTGATGAACAAATTGTAGTCACAAGAGACGGAAGATGTCGATAATTTCTTATCAAATGGAAAGGAAGACCAATTTTTGACAGTACTTGGATTGTAGAAATTGAATTTCAAAAGTTGAATCCACACATATATGGACAGTATTTATAACGTTCTACGTTGAGGATGATCTTAGACAAGTAGAAGAGAATTGATACAAAAGAATTTAAAATATATAAAAGAAATAAAAGAGAAGATTAATTAATCACAAGCTTTAATTTGGTGGGATGAAGATTAGAAATTGAGTTGACATCAAAGATAAGGGCTAAAATTTAGATTGTGTTAGGATTCTTTATTAGATAGGAAATAGTAGTAAGTTAAATAGGATATTTTATTTTAGATATGTTATCCTAGTTATTTAAAACTTACAGAATTTCTATTATAATAAGACTTAAACTAGGAACTCTTTCCTACTATAATAAGGAATCTAAGAACTATATATATGTGTGTATTCAGCTCGTCAACAACAACAACAACCTAGTAAAAGTCCCGTTGAATGTAGGGTTTGGAGAGGTTCAGAAGTTCGGAGCCTTATCTCTAATTGGTAGTAAGATTGTTTTTTATGTATTCAGCTCTTCATCAAGAAGAAGAAATCTAAAATTTTTCTACAAACTGAAGTTTTCAACTAGAAGGTATGAGACTTTCTTCTAAAAGTGATTCCTAGTTTCTTACCTTCTATTCTTTGTATTCACCACAAAATTCCAGCAACTAAAATCCTAATTTCCAGCTATATTAAACCCTAAAATACTAGCCTAATATCATGTATATTTCTAATTTTGTGAGTTTTAGCTACTAGTTAATAATTCTTATATTTGTCCTACATCATCTCCCATATCTCAGTGTCTTTAGCCCCCCAAGATCTCATTCCCTACTACAATCTCAATGATACTAGTTCCAGGAAGGAGTGGCTTCACGTTTTATTTCACCCAATTCATTGCACGATCCTGAACTGCCCTTATATTTTTCAAATACCTGTTCCCAAGTCCAACTGTAATTTCAGTGTCTAATCTTTTGAAGGCCATGAGGACTTCATGGGTTGGGAAAACAAGCGGGCACTTAGGGAGGAACAAGACACAGAAAGGAGACCAACTCAAGTCTAAAAATGTTTGGGAAATTAGGTATTTGGGTAGAGTTGTGTACCCCTTTTACCACTTGGGATGTCCTACTAGTAAGGGTTGCCCGGCCCACAACTCTTTCCTACTAGTAAGAGGGGTTCATAAAAAATAATAAAAAAGTCTACCTGGGTTAAAATTGAAAGAACCTTACGAGGAGTTGTGGTTCCGTCAATTTAGAATTTAAATTAGATATTTTTAAAATGTTAAGAGTTCTTTTTCAATACTCCCAAATGTTTAGATGTAAGTTAAATTTTGTTGCACAAATTGCCTCTTTTGCCTATTTGTACATAAGAAAGAGGTTCTAGGTCCCAACAAATCGAGGTTATAGTAGTTTAGAAGTGCCTTTTTGATATATTATGCTATAATGACCGTAACCATCTGCTGTTAGTAACAAATAAATGGGAGATCAGTGGAGGAAAGTTAGTAGAAATAGGCCCCCTAACCTTTATTTGAATTAATTGATTGACAGTTACTCCTTGAAATATTTAGTGGGTCCAAGATTGTTGTATGAACTTAATGTATCCAGTAAATATAATGTTGATGGTTTGTCGTTGATAGACTCAATTACTTGTTAAAAGATGTCCCATTGACTTTCAGTCTGTTGCAAAATTGGATCTTTGACCTTTGAACTAAATTAAAAGGTTGATTAATTGCATTTATCTCCTTAGTTAAAGAAAGATTTCTACAAGCTGATAGTCTCCCTCACGGGAAAATGATGACTGGATACTACATTCAGACATAAGGAATGATATTTGTGTGTCATAAATAAGTAGTTCCAATACGATTTTGGATTTGTGATTCTGATGGTGAGGGCTATATCTTTTATAACACGAATTCTTCGCAAGCGGACAAAAAAATTGACACCAGCATCAGTATAAAAGTTGATGAGACAAAGGTTGTGCTTTTTGCTCCATGATTTATACTTTTGAGTTCCTTTTTGTCTCAAATGGATTTCATAGCATACCATTGTCGATTGGCACTTTATTTACAATTTTCATTCTGTGATGCAGAGATCATTGTTTCAGTTGGTATGACGATGCCTCAGATTATCTCTCATACAGAAAGGGCTCCCCATCAAAGAAACAGAATCCCACTAAACAGAATTGTTTAGGGACGGTAGACAGGTGAGATTCTGCCATTACCTACTATATTATCTGTAGTAAAGTCATGCGGTAATGACTATATTCTTCCATCTTTCCCTTTTCCCAAAGCTTCTCTATTTTCGTTATGAATTGCTATTAGGAAAATAGGAATGGTTAATATGTTCTATTTTCTTTTCCTGGTTTTATCTGTTCAAGGTGAGCCCTAGGCCAGACATTTATGAATAGAAGAAACCTTGTACATGCAGAATCGATTCTACGTTAATGGTTATAATGCTCAATTTTCTTTTCCAGGTTTTAGCTCTAGGCTAGACATTTATAAATTGAAGAAACCTGTATATGCAGAATCGATTACACGTCCTTGTAACAAGTGTACAATTTATGAGTGCATACCAACTCCCAAGTGGTACCGCATTAATGCTGACATGCCTCCATGCGTTGGCATGTTCTGGGAACCCCGGAAAATCATTGTACTAGTGGCCTCCGTGTAGATTTTAGTAGGAACATACGAACCATCTGTAGACTTGCAATTTCCTGTTCAATGACGAACTGAATTCTGTAGTTTACTCTTTGTTGCTTATACATTCAGAGGATTGGAAATTGGTTATAGTTTCTTTTACTTCCAACTTTTCTTTCGTTAATATAAATCACAATTACATTTTCTTGAGAACTTTACCAGGAGAATGATCATGAAATGCTAAACCAAGGCTTTAAGAGAGTTGTTAAAGAAAATTGTTACTGTCCAGATAATTATGTATACTTATGAAGGTTTATATTGCACTACTTAACCGGATTTACTGTCCAGATAATTATGTACAAAGAATTGTTAAATGGGTATGTATTCTTACCGGTATTACGGCTACTGAGGATTTGTAATAGAACAAACTATTTGAATATGGGCTGAAGAGCTACACATTATCCTGTGGGCAGAGAGAACCTCTCATAATTCTTCACAAGAAAAACTCTACTTTCAAACTAGACTTTAATTTCGGTGACATTGTTGAGATCTCAGTGAGATACATTGTTAGGAGTTAGATTTATTTGAAGAATGTAAGAGATGAGACTCACTTAAAGAATGAAGCTTATCAATAGAAAGTGAAGCTCTTCAATGCACAAGGACGAAGGAAGGAGATTGGGTAATGGAAAAGGCTTAGGTATTAAATAAGAGAAAGGAAATTAGTCAAGTACTAAAGTGATTAGGCTAAGAAGCTACAAGTAGGAGAGAATGGACAAATCTGAAGTTCCTGGCGTGTGGAATAACGTACACCTTAGAAAATAGTCAAATATTTTTAATTTATGTAGTTTCTATTATGTTCATCAAATTAAATATTAATAGAAATTTTATTAAAGAAAGTATATTTTAAACCTAATATTTTCACCAAATGGTGAGCTTTAACATTTTAGTGCATAGTATTAAATTTAAACCATAACGTAAAATGTTTAAAATAAATCTTAAATGAATAAAAATTTAAATAAATTAAGTTTTTATTTATCGAATGTCATGTAATACGCATTTCTTATTTTTATTAATACATTTATAGTAACACGTGGCATAAGTTAACATTGCAGGGTCGTCTTTTTTGTTTAGTGTAAATTTAAATTCTTATGGCATAATTAACCTAATTTAATTATAATAAATTCTAATTAGTTCATCAAGTGATGATGAAGATGTTCCGATGAAAATAAGCATTTTCCTCCGCACAGTAAGGGGTAAAGAAAGGGTTTAAAGACACTAAGATTGAAAGGGTTCAAAGACACCAAGATTTTCACATAATCAAGACTGGAAGATGGGCCTTCCTTTGTAGCGAGGGAGAAAGCAAGGTCCACACATGAGCTGCGTCGTTTCTGCTCATTATTCTTTCGACCAATTTCTCTGCTTTGGTTCCCCCTAAAGTTAAACACATGCCCGTGACAATCGTGAGTAAATGCCAAAAACAAAATCTCTTCTTACTTCAAATGCCGCCGGGACTCGTATATTGAAACTTTTTTAATAACACCAACAAATAGAGAGTAACATACTTTATGGTAGGATAGTAAAACTTGCCTTGTCGTTGTTGACATCTACAAGCAAAACCCAATTAAGTACGTATGATTACCAAAACAAGCATAACAATTTGAGATAATAATACAAAAAGAAGAAAACTTTTCTTTTTGTGTAATAACCAAGTAACCTAACTTGGTGGTGAAGTTGAAAATTTACCAGATTTTACTGTCAGAAAGCACCTCCGAGGCATCTTAAGTTACCAACTTCTTGTTGGAAAACTGGGTCGAAATCCAATCTTGATTGCAGCAGAATAATTACGAATTTTTTTTCATAAATTAGTTTATTAAAAAGTAAGATTAATTTAATTTTATAAAATAATTAACACATAATCAAAACATGAATCTAATTTGAACCTTATTCTAAATATTGATTTTTGTCTTGTCGTATCCTTCGAATTATTTCTGAAATCGATTTATCTCAACCACCGTAGCCGAACAAGCGTCCGACCTCTAACGGTATCTACAGAATGAGTTGAGAGAACTTTGTAATTCTTACAAAGAAGGTTAAGTAATAAGTGTTAGCTCTATAGAGCTTAAGACTATTTATAATAAAATATAAACATTTTAATAATTTAATTGAAATTAAATTTTAATTTCAATTAAACTTTAATTAAAATTACAAATAATTCTAATTAAATACCAATTATTTCTAAATAAGATTCAGTATCTCATATTGATCCTTATTTATTAAATATCTCATATTTAATCATAAAGTTTCTCAAACTTTACAATCAAGTCTAACTTGATTAAATTAACTTTGCTCTCTTCAATCTATTCTATATGTGACACTCATTAGGTTCCTAAATATATTGACAATGACTACAAATTATAATTATAATTCATAATTAGAATTAGATAAATTAATACAAATAATTCTAATTAAATACTTATTATGCCCAAATAATATTCAACATCTTATATTGATCCTTATTTATTAAATATCTCATATTGATCATTATTTATTAAATATCTCATATTTAATTATAAAGTTTCTCAAACTTTACAATCAAGTCTAACTTAATTAAATTAACTTTGCTTTCTTCAACCCATTCTATATGTGAGACCCATTAGGTTCCTAAATATGTTGGCAATGATTATAATTATAATTATAATTATAATTAAAATTAGATAAATTAATACTCTTTTTAATTTATCTTTAATTCTCCAATTAAACAATTTATAATAATAGATCAAGATTGGCGCCTAGCAACGCGTCATGACCACCTAAATATTTAGAAATGTCAAAGTAGTTTTGATTAACCTTTTCATGCATGAATTTTCCGTATAATTCAATCATTTCATTAACCAATGGATAAGACATAGAGTATAAAATTAATGTCTACTCTATTTTGAGTCTAATCATATTAGTTTTCTGCCATAAGCTATTGATTCAATTAATGACACTTGTAAACTATTTACAAAACATCATTCTACCTTGGCCAAGGATTTCTCGAATCAATACTAATTGAGAACAACAAAACATTTTCCCTAATTACTTTAAGGTGATGAATCTTATCTTGATCATTCAACTTTCTCTATATAGTTCATGCTACATCCAATGACTGCTGATTAAACGACCCATGACTAAATAGATCACAAGTAGTATTAAAACATATCAAGCCCCATACAAGATAACTTTGGTGGCCTCAAGTCAAAGGATCACTTATATAATCATCACAATGAAAATTTCATAGACATACAAGTAATGTTTTAAATGGATTTCTTATGACGGGTCTGTTCAGTAAACTTGTTCTCTAACAAGCACCCACGTGTTTGTTTAAATATCTCCATATTTAGTCTATGAGATCAACTACTTCCTTCATAAGGAAAAACATAACATGTGCTAGTCTTTTTATGTTTTATTAATGTCCAGTCTTAATAAAATAATGATTAGGAACAATTTAGGGATAATACATAAATGCAATATGAATCTCATAATAATAATCTCATAATAATTTCATTTGAAATGTACAATTATCCCATGCACTTTATTATATACATCTAAACATGTACAAGATAAAGAATGCCTTTAAATAATTGTCAATAAACTATAACTAAACCGATTGGCTGTAAGGCATAAACTAACAATCTCCCATTTGTACTAAGTCAGTCGTTTTAGTATCTTATACCATATCACCATATGATGATTATTCTACTGCTAGAACAGTGGCTTAATGAGAGAATTTTATAAGATTCTCTATAGTGAGTACTTGCTTAAATCTTACAACTTCCATCTTAATTATCATCATAATAAGAAAAATTGCCTAAATACATACTTGGATCTTTGATGAGACCTTAAGTCCTTTAGCTTACCCAATGGCTCTATTGTTCCACATTACATTACTGTCTTGAACAATGCAAAGAAACTAAAGAACTTGTTGATCCAATTAATCATTTCCACTAAATGGAAAATATATTATGACTCAATTAGCAACCATTGCTACATTGGAACCTTTCCAATCTTGAATGATATTGTTCTAAGTAAATAAACCTTAATAAGGATTTACTTCTAAAGTTATATCTTTATCATCTTGAACTCAAATATCAACTTATTCATAGAGTAGTGGATATCTTTAATACTTCACAAGTATCTGATATCTCAAATATTTAACATCTTCAGTACATTATCTATATACATGAACTTAGAACAGGTGAACAATGTCCAATCTATCTCTATAGATCTAATGCCCAGAATTAAGTTGTTACCTTTTCCTATCCAATAAAAGTTATTCTTGGACAATCATATTTTCAACAATTGAAAAATTAGAATTGTTATTCTCTGTCAGCAATATGTCTTCACATACTCTCACTGAAGAGGACAACCATACTCCCACTGAAAAGGACAACCGTACTCCCACTAACCTTTTTGTAGACATCATAAATTCACAATCATCCTTAAAACAAACTCTTTGAATTCATCATGAAAGTGAATCTTTCAATGTCTCTTAGCCTTTCAACTATACATCAAAAGGATCAATAAAGGCAATAGTTCCAATTGGATGTATTGTCATGAGATTTGAACTTTTCAAATTTCATCTTACTCCCACTACTTATCCTGAGAACCATTCTCCAATAAATATACATTGAAATAAACAATTTGTTCAATAGGTCTGTAAGATTATATCCAACCTTTTGGATATTTCATAATCTTTTATTATCCAATTTAGTTTTAAAATTAATGGATAATATATGCTTCAATTAAGCATTGCATCTTTAAATCATTAACTTTGACTCTTTCAAAGACTTAGCGTTTTATAACTAATATGAAATCTTGCTAATTGATTCAATTGGAACTATAGAAGGTAAGTTATAATACTGGGCATAGCTATAGAAGAAATAATATTGCATTATTCAATATCTTACATTATATTTTCCTCCTTATATAAATCCATACTCTTACGAATTTATTTGTGAAGATATTCACCAAAGAATCTCATTCTCTATAGATAACCGAAAACATAAAACTCACCACAATGATCTCGTTAAAGTGATTCAACATTCTCAATGCTTAATTTATTCTTAGATTTAAACAATTCGAACTTTTCAAAATTTTAAATCAACATTCATTTAATATATATGACTATATCACATAATGTCATTAGTAATATAATGAAATATAAACATTATCCTTTTATGAATTTTTATTCCATACAATACATCACATGTATAAATTTATCAATTCAATAGCATCATCATATTTTCTCTAAAGGTTGATTTGGTTATTCTTCAACTTGACAAGTTTTATAAGTTTCATACGATTCATAATCAAAAGGATACACATGTCCTTATATGTAACTTTATGATTCTCATCATGTTGATTTAACTAATATGACATAAAAGGATAGTCTCTGTTATCTAACTTTATATTCTTGTCTTTTATGTTAAGTATAAGTTTCCTTTGATCCAACATATACAAAATATTGGTATAAAATTGGATAAACTACTTTTACTTAACAATATATTTTTTATTATGCTTTGAACATTATAATAATGTTGAATCAAATTTAGTATCAAATACTCATAAGCATGAATTAGAACTGCATATGATCTCTATCATATCAAGTGTAGGCAAGATAAGTTATGCAATCATTTTTCTTCTTATGACAACTATTATCATACTATAGCAAAGCCTTTAATTGATGTCCATGTTTATGCTTATAGTAGGCTAAATTAAGTGGAATAATACTAACAAGGTACTATACTTTTCATCTCTACTCTATGCAACCTTTTACATCTTGCTATCATGATGTTGACACACATCTTACATGTTGTCGTTAAAGTTTATGAGACATTAGTCAACTCAAAATGTCAATACATTTATTCAGCTATATGATTTTGACATATCTCTTAAAACTTTAGCTTCAAATCCTCAACAAGGATTAATATAAAAATTGTATAATGGGCATACAATTTTTCTTTTCTAACTTTGAGAACTCTTCTCAAACATAATCAACTTTGAGAACTCTTCTCAAACATAATCCTATGTCCAAGAAATTTGGTTCACTAACTCTTAGTATCAATTATACTAAACAAGGTAAATTCTACTTAGAACAAAAATAAATATAAGGAAGCAAGTACTTAATTATATGTCATGATTACCAAATAAGATTAGGATGTTAATCAAGCATTTGGTTACTCCTACTATTTTATTCAAAATAATAGCTGTCACTATTATTCGAAAAGATTACTCCAATCTTTTTAGTGGGTTAGGATCCCATTCAAATATAATTGATATTGAATTTGCTCAACAAACCAACTAAACTTAAATTAGGTAGATAACAATTTTATCAATCACATCTCATATGACTCCTAGATTTGTTAAGTGACAACTTTGTCAAAACATATCTAATATGTTATTCCTAACCCTGCCTTTAAAGTCATGTGATCCTGAGTTTGCTTATCCAATTCACACAAATTTAGTTAAGTAGAACCCACTATTATAAGACTAAACATGTTCGGGGTTAAAGCGATCTTGAGTTTGCTAAACAAGCCTATAACAAATAGAACTATGGTTTATTCTTATAACAATGTAGAACAACAATCACGTTCTCAAAGTGTACTTAATATTTTAATAAGGGACTCATTTCATTCGTCTCATCATACATTAAATTGCATATAAAATATCACATATATAAAACATAAAATTTAACATGCATCCAATATAAATATCAACCATATAAATAAATATGCATCTTATGCACTCATAATCAAATCACATGCATAAAACATTAAGCTTCGTTTGATTCTAGTTATTGATCTTCATAACCTAAAATAATATTTCCAACTCTTTGGAAAAATTAAATTAGATTAAACTCATTGATTCCTAAATGAATTAAATATCTATTTCAAATAGAAATTTATTTTGATTTGAAAACGATTTTCAAGTCTAATTGGAAACTATTTCCAATTTATCTTGACTCCTTTAATAAAATTTAATTGAAATCAATTTTCAATAAATTGTATTTCTGACTTATTATGATTTAGAAAAACTCTTTTTCAAAATTATATAAGTAACTTATTCTAATCCAATTAGAAGACTATTTCTAATCTCATTATCAATTATTTTTCCTTAATTAGAAAACTATTTTCTAAAATTAAAAGGAAAGTGCTTCCAAAATTAAATAAAAACTTTTAAATTTAATTAAGAAAGTCATTATATATTATTTATTTAGAGATTTATTTCTTAACTATTTAGAAAATCTTTCTTTAATAAGTTAGAAAACTAATTTTCAAAATATTAAAGAAAGCACAATTTTCTTAATTAATAAATGAAAACTCTTTTCAAAATTTAACCAAGAAAAGTATTTTTCCTAAAAATAAAGAAACTTATTATTCAAGAAACAATTTCTAAATAAATTGAATAATAATTCTCTAAACAAATGTAGTCATAAAATTAATTTATCTCAATCAAATTGAAATAAATAATTGTAATTAAGAAACACATTTCTTAATTATTTAAGAAAACAATTTTTTTAATTTTAAAGAGTCTAATTAATTAATTTCAATCTAATTGGAACTAATTAATTATAATTTTATAAACTACTTTTCCAAAATTAATTGAGAATTAATATAATTATTAATCTTATTCAAATGAAAAAAATAATTACCTTAATTTTAGAATTGATTTAGATTTTAAAACAATTTTAAAATCATGTTTGGAATTTAATTAAATAAAGAATACATTATTCCTTATTTAAATTATTCCTTAACTTAAAACTTATAACCAAATAAACCTCATTCTAAACATGTGTCCAGACATGCTTATTCTCTTATTCTTAAGGCCAAACACCTTAAATTTTAACCTTGCTTCCAAACACACTTATTGTTAAACATGTTTCCAAATATGCTTCTTCTTCATCTTATTCTCAAGCCTTAATTTCATAAGATGAACCCTAGCCTCCAAGGATACCACCGCCTATTCATGTAAACCACGTTGCCACTATAACTACACCAACTCATGGCGTAAACAAGGAGACAACGAACTTTTGCTTATCTGCTCACCATCTCACATACATGTGGACGTTGTTTTCTAGTAGCCAACAACTTGCTTGTAGCATTGTCATTTAGTTTCCATCACAATAGTCGATATATAAACAAAAATATACAACCAAAAATCACAAACATACTCGCACAACTCCAGTTTTGCCTTATTGTTTTTC
>JANIPN010000006.1:25618696-25629990 GCA_027478595.1 Erythroxylum anguifugum
GAATGAAGTTAAAATCCCTTGATAAAATATTAAGTAGATGTTGAGAATGTGATTATTGCCTTCCACTGTTATAAGATTAAACCAGAGTTCAATTTATTATAGACTTGTTAAGTAAACTCAAGGTCACTTCAACCCGAACATTTTTAGTCTTATGACAGTGGGTTTTACTTAACTAAATTTGTGTGATTTGGATGAGCAAACTCATGATCACATGAATTTAGAGGCAGGGAATTTAGAGGCAGGGTTAGGAATAACATATAAGATATGTTTTGACAAGGGTTATCACCTAACAGATCTAGGAATTACATGAGATATGTGATTGGTAATGTTGTTATCTATCTAATTTAAGTTTTGTTGGTTTGTTGAGCAAACTCAAGATCAACTATATTTGAATGAGATCCTAACCCAATAGAAAGATTAGAATAATCTTTCTGAATAGTAGTGAGGGTCGCCATTATTTCGAATAAATAATGGGAGTAACTAAATACATGATTAAAGTCCTAATCTCATTTGTTAGTCATGACATATAATTAATTATTTGTTTTTCTTACATTATATTTTGTTTTGAGTGGAATTTATCTTTTTAGTATAGTTGATACTAAGTTAGTGAACTAGATTTCTTGGACATAGGTTATGGTTGAGAAGAGTTCTCAAAGTTAGAAAAGAAAAATTGTATGCTCATTATGCAATTCTTGTTATAATCCCTATTGAGGATTCGATAAAAAAGTTTTAGAGATGTGTAAAAATCATATAGATGACAAAATGCATTGACATTTTGAGTTGACAAATGTCTCGTAAACTTTAATTAGAACATGTAAGATGTATGTCAACACCATGATAGCAAGATGCAAAAGGTTGCATTGAGTAGCACTAAAGGGCATAGTACCTTGATGAAATTGTTTCACTTAATTTAGCCTACTAAAAGCATAAACAAAGACATCAATTAAAGTCTTTGCTCTAGTATGATAATAGCTGTCATAAGAAGATAAATGATTGCATGACTTTTTCTTGTCTATATGAGACATAATAATTATCATATATTTTTCTATTTCATGATTATAAGTATTTGATACTAAATTTAGATTCAAAATTATTATAATGTTCAAAGTATGATAAGAAATATAATGTTTAGTAAAAGTAGTTGAGCCAATTTTATTCAAATAGTTTGTATGTATTGAAACAAAAGAGACTTATGCTTAACATAAGTGGCAAGAATACAAAGTTGGATAACCGAGATTATTCTTTTATGCCATGTTGATTAAACCAATATAATGAGAATCATAAAGTTACAACTAGGATATATGTAACCTTTTTATTATGAATCGTATTTGTGAAACTTGTCAAGTTAAAGAATAACCAAATCAACCTTTGGTGAAAGGATGATGATGGTATTGAATTGTTAAATCTTATATATGTATTGGATGGAGTAAAAATTCAAAAAAGAATAATACTTATATTTCATTATATTACTAATGATTTTATGTGCTATAGTGATATGTATTAAATGAAATAATGATTTAAAATTTTGAAAAGTTCAAATTGTTTAATCTAAGTAGAAATTAAGCATTGAGAATATTGAAGCATTTCGATGAGATCAATTTGTTGAGTTTTAAGTTTTTGGTTATTAATAGGGAATGAGACTTTGTGGTGAATACCTTCACAACAATATTTCATAAGAGGATGGATTTATATAAGAAGTAAAATATAATATGAGATATTGTATAATGCAATAGTATTTCTTCTATAACGATGCCTAGTATAATGACTTACCTTTTATAGCTCTAATTAAATCAATTAGTAAAATTTCATAATAGAAATACTAAGTCTTTGAAAGACTCAAAGTTAATGATTCAATGATGTGATGCTTGTTTGAGCATACATTATCCACTGATTTAGAACTAAATTGGATAATAAAAGATTATGAGATATCTAAAAGGTTGAATATAACCTTATAGACCCATTGAACAAATTATTTGTTTCAATGTATACTTATAGTAGAATGATTTTCAAAATACGTAGTGGGAGAAAGAAGAAATTTAAAGGTTCAAATATCGTGACAATACGTCCAATTGGATCTAGTACCTTTATTGATATATTTGATGTATAGTTAAAAGGATACAAGACATTGAAAGACTCACTTTTATGATGAATTCAAAGAGTTTGTTTTGGAGATGATTGTGAATTTAGCATGTCTATAAGAAGGTCAATGGGATTATAGTTATCCTTTTTAGTAAGAATATAAAGAGACATATTGCTTATAGAGAACAATAATTTTAATTTTCAATTGTTGAAAACATAATTTTCCAAGAATAACTCTTGTTGGATACGAAAATGTAACAACTTATTTATGAGAATTAGATCTATAGGCTTGCAATTTTTTTTACCAATTCTAAGTCCAAGTACATAGATAATATACTAAAGATGTTTAGTATTAGAGATATCAAATACTTATACAGTATTAAAGATATCTATTATTTTATGTGGGAGTTGATATTTAAGTTCAAAGAGATAAGGATATTTACTTTAGAAGTAAATCATAAAGAACAATATCATTCAAGATTGGAAAGGTTCCAATGTAGCAATGATTGCTAATTAAGGCATAATTCATTTTTCATTTAATGGAAATGATTAATTGGATCAATAGGTTCTTTAATGAACTTGTATAGTTCCTTACATTATTTAAGATAGTAATATACTATAGAACATTAGAGCTATCGGGCATGCATAAGGAGTTAAGTTCTCATCAAAGTTCCAAGTATTTATTTAGGCATTTCTTTTAATTATGATGATAATTAAGATGGAAGTTGTAAGATTTAAACAAATGCTCGTTATAGAGAATCTTGTAGAATTCTCTCATTAAGCTACTCTCTTAGTAGTAGTATAATTATCATATATTGATATGGTATGAGATATTTAAACAATTGACTTAGTACAAGTAGGAGATTGTTAGTTATGTCTTAGAATCAAATGATTGGTTATAGTTTAGTGATAAAATAACTTAAAGGCATTCTTTATCTTATACATGTTTAAATGTATATGATAAAAGTCCATGTGATAATTACACATTGCAAATAAAATTATAATGACATTATAATTATGAGAATTATATTGCATTTATGTATTATCCCTAAACTATTCCTAGTCATTGTTTTATTAAGACTGGGCTATGGAGATACGTAAATAAACATGTGAGTGATTGTTAGAGAACAAGTTCACTAAACTGACCCAATATGAGAAATCTATTTTGAACATTATTTGTATGCATGTGGAATTCTCATTATGATGATTCTATAAGTGATCATTTGACTTGAAATCTCCAAAATTATCTTATATAGAGATTGCTATGTTTTGATACTATTTATGACCTATTTAATCATAGGTAGTTCAGTCGACAGTAATTAGATGTAGCATGAACTATGTGGAGGTAGTTGTGTGATCAAGATAGTATTCATCACCTAAAGTAATTAGGGAGAATGTTCCCTTGTTTTCAATTAGTATTGATTCAGAAATTCTTGACTAAGGAGAATGATGCTTTGTAAATAGTTTACAAATCTCATTAATTGAATCAATAGCTAATGACAAAGAAACTATTATGATTGTACTAAAAAAGAGTAGACATTAATTTCATGTTTTGTCTAATTGGAACATTGTATGATGAAAGGATTGAATTATACAAAAAAAAATCATGCACAGAAAGGTTAGTCAAAATTACTTTGACATTCCTAAATATTTGGGTAATTAAGATGTGATAGTAGATGTCAATGTCGATCTATGATTATAAATTATTTAATTGGAGAATTTAAGATAAATTAAAAGAAAATTTACTTTTTCTAAATCTAGTTACAAATTAGAATTAGAATTTATAATCATTACCAACATATTTAGGAACTTAATATATCTCACATATAAAATGGGTTGAAAAGAGCAAATATATTTTTAACCAAGTTGGACTTGATTGTAAAGTTTGAGAAGCTTTATGATTAAATATGAGATATTTGATAAATAAGTATTAATATGAGATATTAGATCTTATTGGGGGTATAATTATTATTTAATTAAAATTATTTGTAATTCTAATTAAAATTTAATTGAAATTAGATTATTTATAATAAGTTTCGGACATTTTAGTAATTTAATTGAAATTAGATTTAATTTCAATTAAATTACTAAAATCTCCGAAACTTATTATAAATAAGCTTAAGCTCTAATAAAGCTAGTGTTTCTTACTTAACCCTCTCTATAAGAGTTAGAGAATTCTCTTAACCTGCTTTGTAGATATCATTAAAAGCCCTGGATATTTATGCGGTTACAATGATTAAGATGAATTAGGCTCGGAAATGGTTTGAGGATATGACAAAAAAAATATCAAGCATCAATACGAATTAATATTCACGCTTTATTATTATTCATGTGTCAATCATTTTATAGAAGTGATTTTATTTGTTGGGAAATCGAATACGAAACTTATTACACTAAGGTTAGGATTTGATATCATCCTGATTTCCCAGCAGAAGTTATATAACCCACACTGCTACAATAGGCTTATGGATTCACCCATATTTGTTTCTGAAGGTTCTCCACCACCATCTTGTCCAAATGGAAGGCCTTGGTTAGAACACCGGGTTTAATGGGCGGATTTGCTCCGAAAATCGCATTTGCTACAGTGACAACTCCCGGGTTTTGGCTGCTCAGTGCTGCAATAGCAACTGCAGGAGTTTTTCCAACATTCCACTGGAAGTGAATGAGACCAAATGGAAACACAATCACATCTCCTGGATATAAAATTTTGGAGAATAGGCGATGATCTGGATTCGATGTGACAAAACCTGCATAGAGTTTACCGGTCAACACTAATAATACCTCCGCAGCTCGAGGGTGATAATGAGGTGGGTTGAGACCACCATACTTAGAGAAGTCAATGCGAGCCAAAGATAAGCCATTGGTGTTGAGTCCTGGTATCCGGTTAACATTTAAGAGAGTGACATTTACTCCAAGTTGATTCGAGGTGTTTCTCGGAAAATTCATCCCTGAAAATATAAAATCTTCCGGGGTGACATACTTGGGATTCTTGCAGAACTTCCCATTTACGTACACTGCATACCAAACAAATGTTAACTTTTCTTCTTAGGCAAGAATCCAAAAAAAAAAAAAGAAATAAGACTCTTTTCACTTTCATTCTTATATAATAAGAGGTATATACTTTATGGAAGATCAAGTACAGACAATCAGAAGTGAAATTTTCATGAAACAAGAGTTGCCTGTGTACAAGGTTTAGTACCAGGTACTTCAGTGTCGTTTATCGCAACACAGAAGTCTTGGAGGGGACTCGGGTCGAAGGCAACGAGAAACTGAGAATAAGCCAAAACCAAGAGGGAAAAGCCTACAAGGAAATCAATAACCTTCATGATGCTTCTTGTAATCTGCGAATTCTTCTTCAGGACCTCTTCACGTCGACCATTCCCTGGATATACATAGGTTACTTATAGGCTATTCTCAGCTTGTCGATTCTACGTCCAATTTATTATTTCTACACGTCAAAACGTCGATTAGTTGCTTATCTTTCGATATTTGTTTTCTGCTCAGGCTATATGTAGAATCGCACTGGCATTGCAACGACCTGAGTGCATCTTCTGCGGAGCACGTTGCCTAGTTTTGTATATAGTATCGTTTCCCATCCTTACACGAAATAGAATGTGGACTCGCATTTTCAATGATTATTAAACATTTGATCTTTCTTAAGCAAGTGTGCAATGTTTGTTTCTCTTATAGTTTGTTTTTTAATATACATCTCGTGATCCTTCCCTAACTTGCATAGTCAAGAACTTGTTGTTTTTCTTTTTCTTCTCTTGTCAAGCTATCATATAAATTAAGTAAAAGCAATTAAACAATTGGAATTCGCTAATAAGTTGCCGTCAACAGAATGGAACTGGGTTTTGCTTTTCCCACTGGCTATGTACTGGTGAAGGTTGTTTTCGAATCGGGCAAGCCTAGTAGTTTTCATGAGTTTGAAATTTTTATATTAATGAATTTCTTATATATAGTTTAGGAAAATTATCAAATAAGATTAATTCTTTTATTAAAATTAACCTATTTATGAATTGTATAAAGGATCTATACGGGGAATTTTTTTACGATCATGCATGAAGCATATAGGCTAGATGGCTTGCCTTTCACAGTGTTGAACATGGATGTTCGAGTATCTATATTCCTCAATATAGCATACAGAGAGTTGTATATGCCCTCAAACACTTACACATATGTTGAACTTTGCATAAGGTTTATATATAGTTGTATAAGATGATAAATAAGAGCATGTTTGTTCCCATGTTAATATGTAGACAAGTTAAAGAATAGTACCCACCTGAACAGAGTCGTGATAATGGTTGTACTCCTATATGGATTTTTCTAATTGTCAATGATATTAGTAGTAAAATAAAACTTTTTACCAAATAAGAGGTTAAATTTCATAAACTTGATTCTAGAATTTACCTAGTTTATGAGATTATGGTTTAAGTAAGTTATGAAATTATAGTTAAAATTTTATTCCTTATATCTTAAAATTAGGGAGCTTAAAATTTGATGTAAAGTTTTCACAATTCCATTAAATTTATGATTAGTTAATATAATTATAAGTATAATTAAGGGTTCATAACCTTATTTCGTTCAATGTTATTGATCCAAAGTTGTCTTAAAAGTATTTTGTTATTGTATTTTTGTGGAATTTGGAAATGTGCAAGATCCATTGGATTTTTTTACGAATTAAAAAGATGTATTTATTGTTTGATAAAATTAGATATTCAGCTAAGTTTTTGTAGGGTTATATGTACCTTTACGCCTCTTTAAAGCACATAGGGGTGTAGTACATGGTATGAAATAAAGGTATGTCTATACCCTTATTAATTATACTTCTGAGTGTATTTGAGTGTTTAAGACCTTAAATTTGATCTAGTGTAATAGATTTATGCATATGTTCATAGTGCGTAGGTATATACATTATGTCAAATTTGGGGATGTTTCAAATTGTATATCATATTAGTTATTGAATCAAATATATGAATCTACATATCAAGGGAATAAATGGGTCAATTTTATAAATTTCATACTAGAAATTTCCTAATATTAGAGAAATGATAGCGCAAGCTTACTATATATAACATTTTTATGAAAGTTGGATTCTTTATAAATGGAAATTAGGGACTTTTATGAATTATTATAAACTATTCATAATTGTATAAATAATCATCTTATTGAAAATTGGGGACTTCAATAATTTATCTATTATTTTATAAATTTGTTGATTTAATTAAGTTATTGCATGACTATAACTTCATAATTAAAGTAAACCTTATGAATTAACTGGTTTTCTTATCCAAGCTATTATTCAATTTGAAGGTTCTCTCAAAATAAAAAATATAAAAATGTCATTAAATTTGTGAACTTTGATAAAGTTAATGTTTGTTTGCTTCAATTGGTTGTTGTCTAATAATTTCAACTTTCAATCTTATATTATTAGGTATAGATTTAGTTGAGTTCGGTTTTTTTAGTTAATGACTTTTAAAATTTAGTGAAAATTTTAATATAATTAATATAATTAAAATTTAGGGAATCTTTTACTCTTTAGGTTCACAAGTTAGGTGAATGCGTTAAAAGCACTGGAACAAAAGCCTCAACATGTTAGGGGAAGTCATACGATACTTGATGGATATAAACTAAAGGTGATTCCTTTGTTGGTTGACTTTCACAACAAATCGTTGGAGTACTAGAACATGTTAGGCTAGAGTTACATTACAGGGAAAGACCCATTTCCCAACTAATTCTTCTAGAAAGGAACTAACCGATGAAGTACTTCTAAATGAAGAGGTTCTTAATCCACCTTCAAACATGGTCTTAAACTTGGATGCTCTTTAGGCCTCTAATAATAACAACCTATAGGAACAATAAGGCTTGAATATTAAATCTACATACATACATACATACATACATACATACATACATACATACATACATACATACATACATACATACATACATACATACGTACGTACGTACGTATATATATATATGTGTGTGATAAATTTCTAACTAATCTTAGAAGACACCCTAGAAATGATGAAACTGAATCCTTGGGAACATAAAATGAAAATAGAGATAATGGCTTGATGGAAATGAAGACTACACCCATTGAAATTCAAATGGAAATTAATGCATCTAATTTAAACAATCCCTCATTAAAGTTAGGGAGGTTAGCTAGGAAAGCTAAAACTAAAGTTAAGACAGCTAGGAATCCCTCTAATACTTCTAAATGATAATTTTAGCTTGAAATGTTATGGTTTAAATAACCCCAATAAGAAGAATGTTCTTTTTGATTACTTGTATATAATAAAGCCTATAATTATAGGCTTTTGGAGAGAAAATTGAAGACAAGTGTAAGAGGCTTTAGTTTTTCCATAACACATGTTCACTGATCACCAACCATAGAGCCAATCATAATAGAAGGATGGTAATAACATATGATCCAGAGTTGATCGAAATCACTAATTCAATCATTAATGATTAAGTAATTCATCTCTTTAAAAAACTTATGCAAGGAAAAAGGAAGTTCTACATTATCTTTGTCTATATGGCCAATTTATCATTTCAAAAGGCCACCTTAAGGAGGAACCTAGAATAAATGAGCTCAGTTATAAATTTCCCCTAGATACTACCTTAGGATTTTAACTGCACCCTCTTGGAAGCTAAAACACAAGGAAGCCTAGGATCAAATCACTACAAGAAAAAGAGGCATTACCGACGGAATTTACCGGTGGAAAGGACGGATATTTCGTAGGTAACAGTATTTGCTGACGAAGTGGGGCGACGGAGACCGTCGTCGGCGCCAACGCGGTCGGTATTAATTACCGACGGTTAGATCATACGGTCGGTAATATTTTACCGACCGAAAAGGAGAAGCCTCGGAATAGGGGGAAGACGCCTTCCGACAGAACCGTCATAAGGGAAGGCAGAAATTTTGACGGGACCGTCGGAAGAGACTTCGACGGAACCGTCGGCATAGGTTGGCTTAGTTACCAACGGTTCCGTCGGCGAGTAATGTGTTTCTAGTTCTGACAGTTCTGTCGGTGAAAGATGTTCAGTTTCCCGATGGTTCCGTCGAAAAACACAGACGGAACCGTTGGTAAATAATGGTATTAACCAAATATAGCCAAAGTTGTTTAATTCAAATGTTTAATTCAAAAGTGGATCCTATTTGATCGCTGAAGTCACCTATAAATCTCTGTTAATGTCTAGTTTAATGACAATTTGCCAAAAATCTGGTTGTTAAATTTGATTCCAATTTTAACAAATTATAAATTAGCGTAACATAAGTTTAAGAGTTCTGAACCCATAGAATTTGTTTATAGAAAAAGTCAAATGAGCATAAAAAGGGAAACCATTCTTAACTGCAAATTGTAACATTTAGTAGTATATAATTTAAAACCAAATGTATGACTACAACAATCCTATTGTCTTGGTGAGCGTTGCTGTTGTGAGTCTGTATCGTTCGTTCTCATTTGGTCTATGTCATTTCTTAGCTTAGTTATTACCTCCATCAACGTATTCATTGTGGCCTCAAGCTGATTGATACGCCAGTTTGTCGGCTCTGAACTAGATGTTGCTGTTTTCGACATTGTGGAAGATTGCGAATAAAATGCATTGGTAGATGATCCTAGGCCAAAGATCTTTCCCTGACTGTCCCTGCCACCCACAGCATCAAAATATACCTGGGTCTCATCAACAGGTTGTTTATCCTACAACTGTTGCCCAATTATTTGTTGTATTTGGCCCTATTAGGAGGCAATGCGTATATTATAATTAGTAAGTTATAATTAAAAGTAAGACTGAATATTAAACTATGAAATTAACATACATTAAGTTCTCGACATCAGTTGTTTACGAATGTCACACCGTCATGTTTCTTGGTATGCGTATGCAAGAACAACTGATGGGGTGTAGGCCTAACGCCCGTAGACTTTTCCTGCAGAACAACGAAAAGTAATAAGTTGAACTGGAATTTACCACTATTTCGGCAGAGTTTCAGCTGTTTTTATGATATTACCCCCTGTTCAAGAAAGCAAATTGTTCAACACAACCATAAATGTTTGCAGCATATTACTCCACATAGTCATGATCAGTAGGCATACTACACATATATGTTCATGACAACATTAACAAATCAATTTACATTCAAATATAGAAAAGTACAAATGTAGAATATAAATGTAATATTCAAAAAACTTACAAGTCTATCTGCATGCTCGCGGTGAGTAATTGATCCTCCCGTGTGAACGGAAAGGTTGTCTGCTCCTTCCCTACCACGTCTGTTGATGGAGTTACGGCCTGATATACGCATTGCCTCAGGAGATCTCCAGTACTCCAGCCAATAATTCCATGTGGACTCAGAAATGTAAGGGGGTCGTACACCAGTGCTGTGTATCTGATTAATAAAATCGCGATAACGTGTACGGGCTCGCGACTCCCATACACTATGTATGGACCCATCGAGTTCCAAACTCCAGTAAAAATGTTTATGAGAATATAAGGAATAAATTCATTAAAACTTATAAGCAATTTGTATGTATGTTATGAATGGATAGAACAAAAAGAAAACACATATATATGCCTTATTGTACCTCAAACTCCTGAAAGTAAAATGTCTTTGTTGCCTCAGAGATCTTCTTCCATGCATAACCCTCATGATCAATCCTCTCTTTAAAAGTAGATGTCATTTGTCTTGAACAGAGCCCAGACGGAATGAACCTAATACAGAGGACAAATAAGGTAATAATCCTAGCAATCATTTAACACAGCAATATAATGATAAACATATACAGTGTGTCATGTGATCGCACTTACTTTTTATCGGATATTGTTATATACTTTTTGCCATCGGGCTCCTCAGATCTGGGTTGCATCTCGTTTCCTTCATCTTCCATAATTGTATTGCTAGATCGTTCACTGTTGGAATGTTCTGCATCTCCAGTCGCAGATGATTCAGTTCCTCCAACTGTCGGGGCTGGAGGTGGTGTTGGTGACTCAGTTGCAGCTGGAGGTTGCGATGGGCCACCCTCACAGTAAGTACCTCCAAACATGCCTCTGAACCTGGGGCGCATCACATGATGTGGTCTCTTTGGTCCCATCTTATGACCTGGAATTATTTGCTTACTGAATTCTCCATGAAATATTTACACATTGCTATGTAAATGGAACACAAAATGACAGATTTCATAGCATAACTACGAATTTAGTAATGAGAATAA
>JANIPN010000006.1:25679643-25704665 GCA_027478595.1 Erythroxylum anguifugum
CGGAGTGATGCCTTGAACCTCTTTCACTCGATCTCTTGCTCTTCTCCTGAAGATGGAACGGAAAGGGAGGGGGGGAGCTTGAAGCTCGTGGGTAATAATTTTATAATCGGTAATAAGCAAAAACCATTGTAAAACTCACATTGAATCATGAAACATATATTTCCCAATTCACAATTTATCAAACAATTTATAAGCCGCATGAATTATGCATTCAACAAACTTGTCAACACATTTAAGCACATAAGCACATCAAATTGGTTAGGGTGGATCCAAAAACAGAACGTACTATACATTTCTACATAATAGTCCTATATAGTCGTGAACAGAATGTACTATCGCAATCCCACTTAATGTCTTGCGTAGCCGTGAACTTAGGGGAGTCCTGGCACATAGATAGAGGATAACATCTTTTTGGTTCAAAACTCCTAAAAAATTACATCAGGAAGGGTTCAAGTAAGAATTGTGACATTAAAGTGACAATAAAGCATTTTACTTATTGGATCAGAGCTTGATCTTGAAAATATTGCATGAATTAGCTTCCATCCTAACTTTTGTTAAATAGATTGATCAATATATAACCACAATAATTTACCAAAAAAAAATATAACCACAATAACTTATGGCATCTTAATTAATAGAGAATTGACCAATCTATTCTAAGGAGAAAGGGAATTGATATAAGGGGACTCTCTTTCTCCTTAACTTTACACTCCTTACATGGAAGTACAAATCAAATTAGTTAAGTATAGGATTAGTTAAGAAAGAAAGATAGAGTGGCACACTAAATGCAAGTCTGTGGGAGCCACAGATTTATCATTTATAGATGACCTCATTCTCTTTTCCAAATTGGATACTAACTTAGTAAGTGCAGTAATGACTCCTCTAAACTCTTTTAAAGTCCTATCTAGTATTGCCATCAATAAATAGAAGAGTGCTTTGCTCGGGCACTATTGATAATGCCAATTGTCTAAAATGTATAGAGGTCTGAAAGCTTCCAAATCCACCTAAATCTATCTTAGGATCCCAATTTCCACTAAGAGACATTCCGAAAATAAGTTCAAACTACTCATTGAAAGAATTAACTTGAGAATTACAAGCTAATGTAATAGAAGTTTGCCATTAGTTGGAAGAGTGTAGCCTTTGAACTTGACGTTAAATAGCATCCAAGTATATTGGACTTTGTATATCTGGTTCCCTAAGAGCATTAGCAAGACCATAAAGTAGACATTGAGGAGGTTTATATGGTTTTAAAATGACACTATTAATTCCATGGCTAAAGTAAAATGGCGTAAACTTCGCTTTCCAAAGATGTGGGTTAAGGATATTACTTGTCAAAATCACTAATTAGTTACAGCTTATTAAGAGGACCCGGAGATTTAGAAGGATAAAAATCATTGCTTGTTAAATGGAACGTTTATTATAAAAAGGAGGGGAATTTCTGGTGCATAAGGCCAAAGAAGAATTCTTTTTAGACAATGATTCATACTCTTAAGCTTAGTGAAAATGTCAGGTTGAGCATCAGTCACAAGCTGGGAGAAGGGGAATCAAAATCCTTTTAGCATGAAAATTTGTTAACCCCTAAAGTGAACTTCTGCAGGAAAGAAGTCCTCATAATTGTGTTTACCACATACAATCTTAAAACATAACGAGAATCATTAATTTACGACTCCGTTTATATTTTATAGAAAGTATATGCAACCTCGTGTTAGAATTTAAAGAACAATCATTTCAGACTAAGACTTGTCCATAGGTCTAATAATTAATAATAAGCCTCAAAATATAAGTTTGTCTTCCAATCCCACATAAAAAGAGAGAGAGAGCATTGTAAGAGTCCATCAAGGAACTATGAAACATCATTCACAAATATAACAACTGAAAGTTTCCTTTGATCAGCCTCCTGGGTGGTAGCACGAAAAAATTCAGATTTGGAATACCTCAATGACATATTCCTTCATTTCATTAAGTCTGTATCCCCTTCAGAAGCAAGGCCCACAAAACTACTCATTCTTCGTCGCTTAGCCCTTCCTGTAGAGTCAAAAAGAATGCAGGCGAGGTCAAACCACATTAAAATTTCACGAGTAAATTCCGCAGACAAATGATCATTTTAGTAGCTAAATAATACCTCATTCAAATTCTCAGTATCGCAACACCAGCCAAACCTTTAAATAAAGCTAATTGGGCTTGACATTTTTTCCCTCATAACCATAAGAAGGAACCATCTAAGCATTGTTTCAACCAGAACTTTAATTGAATGTTGTAGTTTCAAAACATAGACATCAGGGAAAAACATAACTCAAACTATATAAACTGTAACATTGGAGAATATGTAAGATACTCTTTTATCCTAGATTTCACATTCAACATAGTGAATGAAAATCAGTATCAACAACTAGTTAGCAACCCATTAACACATAATTCAGGAGACTATAACCATCAATCTAACTACAGACGTATGTTCATGATAAAATTGATACAGGCCTTTGTTTGAACAAGAATGACAAAGAGCATGGTAACTAGAATGGAAGAAATGCCCTCTATTTAGTATTTTTTAGAAAGTAGGTATAAAGGTGCTTAACATCAAACATAAAATATCAAGGATACAAAGGAGGATACAGATGATGTCAAATTGCTGAAGTCTGGGGAATTCATACTGCAAAGTTTCGTGAAAAAGATAAAAGTTAAAAATAACGCATATCATATCCCATCAAACATCTCTTCAACAAGGAAAATAAATAACCAAGTGACTTACCCAACACTGTAAACCTAGTCCGAACTTTTCAAAGGAATCTGGGAATTTCTCTGCGAAATAGTTGATAATTTAGTCACAAAATTATCCTGCGATTACATGCTCCCTGACAAATGGTCTTCTTCCTGCACGTCGAGAGATCTCATAGGATCATATCTGTCCTTAAATGCATTCTCAGCCAGAAGATTTGATCTACGACTCTGAGTTGAGTTCCTACGATCCCTGTTTCTGATAACTAATTTCTTGTCATCCTTTTCTGAATTGACATTATTTGTCGGATCTGGCACAGATTTTAGAGACTTGTCCATATGATGATTAGACCTGTTGTAAATCCTATTCTCAGGATGCTCCACTCTCAAATATTCCAAAGCATCTCGCTCCCTATTGTAACTGCTTCTATTATGTGTCCAACTGTGACTCCTACGTCCTTCTGGACTTCCAGAATGGTACCTTTTACCATGTTTTCGTGTCTGAGTTCCTAGATGCTCATGGTATTCGTCATTGCCTTGCTGCACAAACCCATAATCACGAGAAGGAACATCCTTCAATGCTGAAGCAGTTCTTGTTGCTTCATCAGAGTTACTATTGTTCTTTCTTAACTCATTAACATCCAAAGTGTCGTCATGGATGAATATTGGTTCAGAAGACTTCCCTTTGTGTTCATCTCCTTTTCCAAAGCAGCCAATCCCTCCAGCTTGCATAATATCCTCCATATACTCATCAATTATATCCCTCATCACCTACGATAAGATCATAACAAAAATATAAGCTAGTGGTGAGCCTCATCATATTCAGAGAGAGAATGTGACAACAGACACCAAGCATTTCAACAACAAATAGAATTTGAAGAGCAAGAAAGATAACGTTCAGATCCAGATGTATTGCAATTTAACCACAATTAGGAATTTGAAGAATGGGAAATTGAATAATTGCAAGAAACAGATATCATTTTCAATTAATCATGACAGTTTTGCTTCGAAGGAAGACATGGCAAACACATGCACAAAGGTACTTCAGACCATGCGACTGTTAAGATCATAATATAAAAAATAAACCTCTTAGTTATAGCAACTCCTGTCTAATATTCAGTCTGTTTTCATATGAAGAAAGATGTTGAGAAATTTGGTTATGCGTCTGAGTGACATGAACATAAGATGAGACTGAAACAAGCACTCAATGATTCTGACACAACTGCACAAGTGCACATTAATATTCAGATGTATTAGAAAATAAATGAAAAAGATGAGGAATAAAGATTTATTATGAACTGTTATCCCTATCAACATGCAAAAGAATTCAGCAAGTGAAAGAAACTAAATTATGAGCATAAAGCAGCAATCTGCAAGATCCCTTTGTCATAAAATGATAAAGCGCACTCAGCACCTTTTGATATTTTCTTAATCCTGGAAATGATAATCCATACAAAGACAGAATTCAGCTCAAACATCACTAATCTCAGCATTTCAGTTAATAATCATTAAGGACTGAACATTAAACAATGTTATATGAAACAATCACAGCATATGAGCTCAAAAGGAATGACAATTTTCCACCTGTAATGTTGTTCGTTTCAGTTTTTTCCCACGATAGGACATTCTTCGGCGTTTGTAATCCCTTTCTTCAGCCAATAACTCTTCTTTTGTCTTGGCCTTATTTGAGTCCTTATGCAGAGACCAAAAAGAATTTAAGAATAAAGAGCTTATTAGTAATAAAGCCTCATCAAGAAAAAGTAAACAAGGGATAATTGAGCCAAAAACAATTAAGTTGTCATTTGTTGAGTAAAAAAGTTGAGACAAACACCCAATTGAAAACTATCAACAATAAAATTCCTGTGTTCACATTGTAAGATTTCAGGTCAGAAAAGAAGCTAAAATTCATGCACGCCCTCCCAAACTAGCTGGTTAAAAGTTCAAATTGCTGCATACAAAAGGGCACTCAAGAAGTACATTTCCTTGAACTTATAACCAAATTTGTTTATGTTAAGCATCAAACACCAATAAGAATACAAATCTCGTACTTTCTAACTTTTGAATAGATTGACATTGATGAAGAAACTGCTTCATTATGCTCTCCTTATCACTTATTCAATGTAGCACAAGTCCAAGTGTGGAAAAAGAATGATTCTCGTTATATAAAGGACTCAAATTCAGTTAAGTCACATGTACATGTAAATAACTATCCTGTACCTGATTAGAAGTTTGCTTTCGAAGAAGACCATCATGCTCAATAACAGCCCTGTAATTGCCACGCTTCTTCCGTTCTTCATCAGCTCTTTGTGATATACAAACATGTTCAGCCACCCTGTAAGTAGAATTCAATCACAGCTACAATACTTTCCAAGTGGAAGTTCTACGTAAGCCAATTGAAAGTTCTAGGGAACAGAATTAAAGATTGCAGAAAAAAGCTCTAACTATTGATCTGAAGGTGTATCATAGTCCAGACAAGAAAGCAAAGAGAGAGCATAGGATAAAACCTGACATGAGGGGACAAGACTAAGCAGAAGACAAGTTAGCATCAAATGAAGCAATTTAAAAGTCATGAAAAAGCAAAGGATTTTTTCTCTCTGAAAAATTCAATTATAATAGATTGCATGAAAATGAAATAAGGTACATATGGTTTTTCCCCAGGAGGATTATCCTGCCCTTAATTATTACATAGATTCAAAAGGTGAGCCGGCAGCATTTGCTTCCTAAGAATGAGGTTGAGGTCATGACATCGTTTGATGACAAACGTGTAGCATCAAGTGACTTCCAAAAGAGGCAAAAAATTACTCTTGGTGGATACGCGATTGGGGCAGAATACCAAATTCAACTATCCTCTCTACGAAGCCAAAGTTTTGGATTCTCCGAAATTTAGAAGGCAAGTGCTCTCTTAACCAATTTATTATGACGAAAATTAATTCTTCAGCTTTCCTAGCCTGGTTCTTGAAAATTCTATTGTTCCTTTCCAACCAAAGAGTGTGTATTCATATATTTCTTGATTCTTTCTTTCGTATTCAACTTCCCCTTCACAAGAAGTCACAGAGTCGAGGAATATATTTCTGTTTATGGTCCTAAGCAACTCTTTAAAGAACCATAAATGTGAAATGCAACAAGTATAGAGACTTCTTAGAACGGATTTCACAAGTTGTACTCTTCTAGCCATGGATAACATCTTACTCTTCCAGCTATTCTCCCATGAGTTCTATCTATGAGGTTTGAAGTCTAAAATAGTTGGTCTCTTAGTGGTGATAAGAATTCTCAGATAACTGACCGGGAGTTTATTCCAATCCAACCCAGTTAGGGTAGACAGGGAATCGGCTTTCTCCAAAGCACCCCCAACAATAAAAAGTTGGCTTTTATTCTTATTCATAGCTAGACCAGACATCACACTAAAAGACCCTAGAACCCCATTAGTGAGAAGATGGATGATGCCAATTGATGGATTTCCCAAACGATAAAGGTAGAAATAGAATTGATTATTAAGAAGAAAAAGAGCCAACAACCCTAACAAAAGAGTGTCCAGAACCTGAGCTCCTCTCAGAGAAAATATCCCTCTGTTACAACAGAAAACTTTACCAAAACTAAAACTTTCTCCCGTATTCCTCATCCCTCTTTTTCTCTCCTTACGTAACTAACTTTAGCTCAGCAGATTTATTTTTCACTCTACTACTCTATCTCCCCTCTTTACCCTTATTTTTCCGCTTATAAACTTTCCACATCTTGGGTTTCACATATGTTGGCCTTAATAACTGGTCTCTATTACTGCCATCGTCTTCAAATTCAGCCTTGTCCTCAAGGCTAAAGTTAGGAAATTGGCTATTAAGAGTCATAGCATCCTCCTAAGTAGCATCTTCCTCCGCACTTCCCTTCCACTGAACCAATAATTGCTGCTGGTTGACACCTGCCACCGAAAAGTCCCTACGTGCCAGAACCTTAACAGGCTCAATAACTCCATCAGCGGCAACTTCCAACTTTGCAGGCAATTTTGCTTTGGCAGTATATTGTCCAATTGCTTTCTTCAACTGCGATACATGAAAAACGTGATGAACTTGTGACTGTGGTGGTAAATTTAAGCAATATGTCACATCACTATACTTCTCCAAAATCTGATAGGGGCCATAATAACAAGGTGCCAGCTTTTGATTAATTCTTCTCACCACGGTTTGCTGTCCATGTCGGCGTAGCTTCAAAAAGACCCATTCTCCTACCTCAAACACGTGCAGTTTTCTGTGTTTGTCAGCATAACGCTTCATCTGCTCTTGAGCTTTCAACAGATTATACTTCAGTTGTCTCGAAATTTCATCACGGTCCTATAATTCTCTACTCACAACCTCAACCTTAGTTTCCCCTAACACAAACCTCACAACAGTGGGAGGCTTTCTTCCGTACACAACCTCAAAGGGCGTAATACACAGAAATATGAAAGGTGGTGTTATACCACAATTCTGCCCAAGACAACCAACCTTGCCATTCCTTGGGTTGCTCGGATGTACACAACGTAGATACGTCTCCAAACACTTATTAACCACCTTGGTTTGGCCGTCGATTTCTGGATGATAAGAAGAAGACATTTTCAACATTGTTCTTTGGAGCTTGAACCACTCTTGCCAGAAGTTACTGACAAATAAGAGATCTCTGTCATTGATGATTCACTGTGGCATGCCATGCAAGCGAATGATCTCTTTAGCAAAAATGACAGCCACAGATCTAGCAGTATATGGATGTTTAAGGAGCACAAAATAGGCATACTTCGACAAACGATCCACCACAACTAAGATTGCATTATACCCCTTAGATTTTGGCAACCCGATAATGAAATCAAGAAAAATATCCTCTCATACTTGTTGTGGAATCGGCATTGCAGTAGCCCAAGTGGAGAAGTCGCAACATACTTTTGCCATTGGCAAACATCACAACTTCTCACAAACTCTTGAATTCTCTTCTTCATACCTACCCAATACACATTCCCTACGATGCGTTTATAAGTCCTAAGGAAACCAGAGTGACCTCCACTTGGAGAGGAATGAAATTCTTCTAATAGTATAGGAATAAAGGTAGAAGAAGGAATAACCAGTTTGCCCTTATAAAGCAGTACGTTCCTATGCAAGTTGAATCCGAGTCGAGGCTGCATATCAACCTGTAAATCTACCACAATTTTCTACAAAAATGCATCCTGTAGAATCTCTGCCTCCATAGCCTTCCTTTGATCCCAAACTGGTGACGACATCAAAATGTGAAACTCCCCTACTTCATGTATGCGAGACAAAGCATCTGCAGCTTTGTTACCACGGCCTGGCTTATAAATTACCTCAAAATGGTATCCCAACAGCTTCAAAATCCAATTTTGTTAATCACAACTAGCTACCCTCTGTTGCAACAGATGTTTCAAACTCTTTCGATCGGTAAAGACCACAAAACTGTGACCCAAGAGATAATGTCGCCAATGCAACACCGCCAAAACCAAAGCCATAAACTCTTTTTCATACACCGATTTGGACAAGTTCTGATTAGCCGAGGCCTTACTAAAATAAGCTATAGGTTTTTTGTATTGCATCAACACTGCTCCTACACCTTTACCTGAAGCATCACATACGATTTGGAGAGGTTGAGTAAAGTTAGGAAGAGAGAGTACCGGTGCAGAAGTCAGGGCCACTTTCAATCTATCAAAAGCAAATCGTTCTTCCTCTCCCTAGTGAAAACCCACCTTCTTTGTTAATTCAGTCAAGGGCTTGGCCAATTTACAATATATCCCTTGATAAATTTACGATAATAACCAATTTAAGCCCAAGAACCCTCTAACACCTTTAACATTGCGAGGTACCAGCCACTCCACAACACTTTTGGTCTTGACCGAATCTACTGACACCCCTGCTCCTAAAATGACATGACCCAAGTATTCTACTTGCCCCCCCCCCACAACACTTTTGGTCTTGACCGAATCTACTGACACCCCTGCTCCTAAAATCACATGACCCAAGTATGCTCCTAAAATCCCAACAGCTTCAAAATCCAATTTTGTTAATCACAACTAGCTACCCTCTGTTGCAACAGATGTTTCAAACTCTTTCGATCGGTAAAGACCACAAAACTGCGACCCAAGAGATAATGTCGCCAAATATACACTTCTTCTTGTTGGCCACAAAACAATGTTGCTACAATAATTGTAGGACTTGTGCCAAATGAAACAAGTGAGTAGCCCAATCCTTACTATAAACGAGAACGTCATCAAAAAATCCTAGGATAAATTGTCACAAATAAGGCTTTAAAACCTGGTTTATTGTGGCTTGAAAAGTGGGGGGTGCATTTATTAATCCGAAAGGCATCACAAGGATTGTAATGACCCTCATGAGTATGGAAAGCGGTTTTGTGAACATCTTTCTCGTTCATTCTAATTTGATGATACCCTAACTTCAAATCCAATTTAGAGAAGTAGTGTGCTCTATTCAACTCATCAAGTAGTTCATCCACCAATGGAATTGGGTACTTATCCGAAACAGTTACTTTGTTAAGGGCACCGTAATCAACACACATGCGCCATGTAGAATCCTTCTTAACCGAAATTACTAAGCTTGAGAAAGGACTAGAACTATGTCGTATAACCCCATGTTGAAGCAATTCCCCAACCTTCCGTTCGATCTCATTTTATGCAAATGCAGGTAACGGTATGGGCGTACATTTACTAGACCAACCACTTGATGCAGTTCAATACCATGCTCTGTTAACCTTATTGGGGGGAGACCCCTCCTTTCAGTGAATACCTCCGAAAATGTTTCTATAATTTTGTTGAGAGTTCTTTGTTGCTCACTGCTTAGTAACTCACTAGCAGAAACTTCCCCTCCATCATCGACACCCTCTATTCCTTGTATCAGTCCATGAAAAGAGGAGGAACAGGTCAAGCCCCCTTTTCTGTTACACAAAGAACCTACACTCTTAGTTAGACCCTATAGCAACACTAAACTCCCTTGGTACTGGAAAGACATAGATAGCTCTACCTAATCCATAACTACATTCCCTAAACTTTTCAACCAATTCACTCCTAACACCACATCCAATCCTCCCAAATCAATCACATAAGCATCCACATTCATATCAATTTCTCCAAAGAGAAGCAACATATTTGAACATTTACCTTTGACAGAAATCTTGTGACCATCTTCCAATCTGACCCCAAGCTCCCCAGTCTGAGTAACTGGAAACTCCAAAGCAGCAGCCACCTGGGGAGAGATGAAATTATGAGTGGCACCACCATCCACCAAAACCGACACAGGAACTCCCTTCAATTTCCGTTCTAACTTCAATGTCTTCACTTCCTCCATAATTTCGTTGGTGATTCCACACAAACCCATAGCCTTACACCCAAGAGATTCCTCATCGTCTTTTTCGTGCCCGTCTGTGACTCTCACCATCCCACAATATCAACAATCATAATTGTTTTTCTAGACACTGATATAATGGGTGAAACTTATCCCCACATAGAAAACACAACCCCTTAGATCGCCTCTTCATCAATTCTAGGTACGTAAGGTGTTTTAACCCCCTAATTCTTGTCTAGTTGTAAATGAGAAACAGAGAACGACGATGTCGTTCCTCTTGTCATTAGACCCAAGGGAACTCCCCAAATGTGATTTAGCCCTATTTTCATTCGCTGATCCCCAGCCTATGGATTTGGCGTGACCCGATTGGGTCCTCCCCTCCTGTTCTCTAACCATTAGGCTACCTCGATTGTTCAAATGAAACCCATAAGAATGACCAGAAATGCATGGTTTCCAAACACCACGATCTCTAGGTGACATCTCTACCTCCAAATCGCGAGCAACCTTCATCATATGTGAGCGAGTCTGTGGGTTAAAGATATGCACCCTACAACGTAGTTCAGAAGAGAGACCTCCCATAAAGTACCTGAGATATTGTGCCTCTACAAGCGACTAACCTGCGACGAGATCAGTTCAAACTCTGCGATATACCCTACACTCCCAGTTTGATGCAAATCGAAAGGCTCCTCAAACAGATTGTCATACCGACAACCGTTGTATCTCTCAATCAATGCTTGCTTCAACCTGAGCCAGGTGAGATGGTCCTTTGTTTCACGCAACAAGTTGAACCAGTGAATCGTTGGTCCATCCATACTGAGCTTAGCTAGCTTTACTTTGACATCATCGACAGTGTTCTGAACCTCAAAATAGGTTTGTGCCTGTGTAATCCAACGGGTTCTCACCATTAAACGACGGCAGTTCTATCTTCTTCACTGCCATACGGTACTCGTCGAAGTTATCCCCCAAAACCACCTCTACTCCCACCGGAATGGGAACCACCACCACCACCAGAGCTTCCCCCAATCTCACGTCCCAACCCCTTGCTAATTTCCAGCAATAAAGATTGCTTGAAATCCTCCAACAAAGACTTAACGAAATCCTCCGATGTTGTAATTCATTTCTCCAATAAATCCATCCTATCTATCATTTTTTGGGGCATTGGTGAACTATTCGACAGGTCAGACCAATTGATGGATTTCCCAAACGATAAAGGTAGAAATAGAATCAATTATTAAGAAGAAAATGAGCCAACAACCCTAACAAAAGAGTGCCCAGGGCCTACACTCCTCCCAAAGAGAATATCCCTCTATTATAACAGAAAACTTTACCAAAACTAAAACTTTCTCCCGTATTCCTCACCCCTCTTATTCTCTCCCTACGTAACTAACTCCAACTCAGCAGATTGATTTTTCACTCTACTACTCCCATCGCCCCTATTTACCCTTCTTATTCTTCCGCTTATAAACTTTCCACATCTTGGGATATGTTGGCCTTAATAACTGGTCTCTATTAAATTAGCTTTAGTAAAAGTCAGTAGATCATTTGAGAATGAAAGCAAGACAATTCCTAGAACCTTGCACTTAGAAGGCAAATTAATTTTGCCTTGATGGAGTGTCTTTTTTAGCATTCTAATGAGAATCTCCATTGCCAAAGTGAAAAGGTAAGGGAAAGTCCCTTAGCACCATTGAACAACTTTATTGGTTCTCCATTAAACAGTACCCCATATGAGATTGTAGTTACACACTACCAAATCCATCCAACAAATTCATCAGGGAAGCCAAATGCTTGTAAGGTGTTGAATACAAAAGCCCAATCCAAGGAATCAAATGCTTTCTGAAAGTCAACCTTGATAGCACAATTCTTAGGTTTCTCCTGTTGTAACCTTGAAGTAATTCCTGACTGATAAGTATATTATATCCAACTGACCTACTTTTGACAAAGGTCCCCTGTGACTCATCAGCTAAGAGCTCAACAAGAAGTTTTAGTCTATTAGTTAACAACTTGGAGATAATTTAGTAGACTACATTGCAACGGGAGATAGGTCTACAGTCAGTAATAGAGTTGGGGGATCTTACCTTTGAGATCAACTAATGTAAGTCTTGTTGAGCTCCTTAAGCATTTTACCCTTTTGGAAGAATTTAATAACTGCATCATGCACTAAAGTTTTAACCAAATCCTAAGACTTATGAAAGAAATAGGCGTTCAAACCATCTAGAATAAAGAGTTTCTATGGATTGAGTGAGAAAACCCCCTCAATTTCAAATATTGAAATGGGTGGCTTTAATGGATCTACCATTTCTAGGGGCAATTGTAGATTGACAATACTCTTTTGGTTTTCGATGGAAGAGTTGGCATGCAAGGCTAACCCTAGAGAGTTTTGAAAGTACTTCTTGAGTTCCTCATATAGATCGTCCCTGTTGTCTAAGCTAGAGCTATTCTCATCCACTAGAGAGAGGATCTTATTAGAATTGCTCCTCTCCAATTTAGTTTTATGGTAAAATTTGAAATACCTATTACCCTCCTTGAGCCAGGTAACCCTCTGCTTTAGAATCTACACATTTATTTCCAATGTCTAGTGTGGTTATTAAGAGCTAATGCTTCTTTTTCCCTGAGTTGATGGTTCATAAGGCCCTTATAAAAAGCAACTTGGGTATTGATCAATTCCTTCTTTGTCAGTGCTACTTTTTCCTACGTGTTACATCCCTAACCCTTGTTCAATCTCTTACGCTCCCCTTTTACTACTTCCAACCTCCTCATTAATAATTACTACTTTGTGCCTTGCACTTGCATCCCAATTCCTAATCTATCCTTAAAACCCTCAATACATGTGAGAAAATTGTTGAATCTGAAGGGAAAACTTCTTTTGTGATGTAGAAAAACATTTTGAATAAGGATTGGGGAATGGTCAAATCATAGACTCCTACTAAAGGATGCAATGCTTTCAGGAAAAGCATGAAGCCAAGCCCCATTTACCATAGCTCTGTTCAATTTTTTCCTAATCTGCCAGTGATTCTGTTGTTTATTTGTTCATGTGAAAAGTTGCCTCTCCATCCTAAGATCTATAACTTGAATTTTGATAACACAGTCCCTCAGTTCTTCATAATGATTCCTTGTGCAAATAGTGTAGCCTTCAGCTTCATTAGCATATAGTGCGTAGTTGAAGTCTCCTCCTACTATCCAAGGCTCCTTCATACCACTTCCCAATCTAAGTAAGGTGTTCCATAAATCAGCTCTTTGTAACTTATGGTTGAACCAATAGAGACTTGGAACCCTTCTCTAGAGCATTTCCTTTGAATTTTTTGGTGCATCATTTGCCGCTCTATTAGTAGAAGGTGCGCATCCACCTCATTAGTACCAACAGCCACAATCATCTTACCATTATAGTGGTAACTGTGGTTAGTTTGGGAACTCCGGTTCCCTTCAAAAACAATGGATTGGATCACTTTTTTCCTCCTTTATTCTGGTTTCTAAAAACCCTATCAAAAAGGGTTTGTGCTCTTGAATGACATCACCCAACATTTTTTTGTTTAATGGGGCAATTAAGCCCTCTAACATTTCCGATGATTGTAGACATCAACTTTGGGAGGTTAATGACTTCTTTCTCCTTCTGCAGCTCCTTCTTGTTACCCTAACAAAGCCAAGCTCTATTTCCAACCCTTCTAACTCTCCATTCCGTGTGTTCTCCTCCATATTACCGTTAGGGGGACCTTGTAAGATCCATTGAGATGGAGGTTGTTGGCGTATCCTGGGTTGGACTTCTTTCAAGTACATCATCACGCCTCTACATTATTCGTTCATCTAAGGCCTTTACAATCTGATGAGTTTCCACTGCCTTGTTAATTGACAACATTGTCCTCTTTATTCTTAAAATTTTCTTAAAGAGACTTCTCCTTAAACTCTTGTTCATTTTGGTTCAATTCAACATTTTCCCTGATTATGAATTTCCTCCTTGTAAGGATCCAGGTTTGCTTTGTCTTGTTAATTCTTGGTTTCCAGGAATAGTTGACCATAACTTTGTCTTCAAATAGGTTCCCAGCTTCATCCATTCTCATAATAGGGACTGACTCAGGCAGGTCCTTTATAGCCTCCACCAGGACACAAATTCGGATGAACCTGACCCTTTTGAGAGTAACTATTGGTTCATCTAGGCATAGAGGTTTCCCTAAGAAACTCCCTAACTGGCTCAAGCCTCTTATGGTCTAATATTCCAGGGGAATATTATGGAAGCAAACCCAAATAAGAATTTGTTTCAAGTCTTAGCTTCTCAATGTTAATACCTAGCCTCTAGATTTGAAGTAAAAGTGGTTTATAATTAAGAAGTGAAGGCCCTAGCTCCAAAATCTTGTGAGCTAATTCAGTTGAGCTAAACCTACACGAAAAAATATTATCCACATTTAGCAAAATTTCTTGTAATCCCATACCTTTGGAAGCCTAAAAATGCATAGCTTGGTAGGATGGTCACTTGTCCATGAAAAATCTCAGTAGAATAGCTTCCCATTTCTTCATTCCCTATGTTAGAATGTCCAAATCAGGGCTGCTATAGATTTGCCTTCCACATTGCTTGGAGGGCAATAACGAAGTTTAACCGAAGGGGTATCATCATCCAACTCTTGTCTCCAAGTTTTCCTCAAAGGTATTACCTGATTGGTTCAGCAATGTTGGTATTGGGTTCCAAAGAGGGCAGGGGCTGGGTAGGCTGGGTAGTGTTCAGGTTTGCAAAGGTAGAGGGTGGATAGATTAATAGTCTTTGGATAGGGTAGAAAGTTATTGTCGTATTGGGATGCTTTTTCTAACATTTTGGCTTGGTTTATTCAGCGGTTAATAACCAGTTGCTGTGTTTGCAAGGAAACGAAAGGAACAATGAGGAACAGAAGAAGGAAGGAAAGAGGGATGGATGAAGGTGTTGCAAAGAAGCAGTCAGGCGACAAGTAGGACAGCGGTGCACAACCTAGTTAGGAAACACACTCAGAGAACCAATCTAGTTCCACAAGGATGAATGTTTCCAACCAAGGAAGATAAAGTTTTTCATACAGGATATGGCAAATAGAAGTGATGGGAAGAAAATGGGAAGGAGAGAAAGGAGGAAGGAGTAGGCAGCAAACAGTAGAAGGAGAGCAAGAACAGGGATGTTGAGGAAGCAAGAAAGGGGACTATTGTTAGACTTTAAGTCCTAATAGCAAAATCGTGCAAGCATTGCCAAGCCTAACAAGCATTGTCAATAGAAGCTGGAAAGTAGGTTAGCATTGACATGCATTGGTGCACATTAACAAAAATCTTCGATGAAATACAAGATTCGAATGTGAATCAAGAGATGAGATCGAGATGGACCTTAAATTGAAGGTTAGCTTAATCATACACATGAGGGAGGCATGCGAGAACTCTCAGGACTTAATGTGTGCTCAAATAGACGAACTATGACTAATGGACTTGACATAAGTAAGCATTAAACCAAACCAGTACGCTATGAAAGGCTTTGGACTTAGATGATTCATCATCAATGGATAGAGATCAAAGAGAGGTTTTGAATGATGTGACGGATAAGATCACAATAGATATATATCAGCTCTAAAAGATATCTAAAAATAATAGAGTTCTTCATAGACATGGACATATCTTTCTTAATTAAATGTAATTTCTTATTTTGATAGTTGTAATACAGCTAAATCCTATCGGATAAAATCCTATTTGGATGGGGTGTTATTTAATTAGTTAGTATTAAGTAATTTTGATAACGATGAAATATAATCTAGTTAGATTAGTTCAATTAAAATTTTGAATTATAAAGCTAGAGTTAGTCTTGCTCCTTGGAACAAAGACAGAGGGGAAGAGAACATATTGAGAGTTCTTTTGTATACTTTTGGAGAAGTAATAAAGGTTGATTTTTACCTTAACTCGTGTGTTTATTTTTGCCTATGAATATCCATTGTTTACGTAGTATTCTTGTAAGAGTGTGAGAGTAAACATTACAAGGGTCATTGAGGCGTTCGAAAACAAGTTAGATGGTCGATAGTCACATGAGAAAGTTGAGTCTTGCTTAAACGAATTTAAATAGATTGTCGTACAAAAGAGTAAGCATGACTTCGTTATAATTTTGAATTCTAAAAAAACCTTCGTCACAACTAGTATCAGAGCCAACTTTTGATATGGCCGGAGGCAATAATTTAATTGAGCGTGTCAACAGAGAGGAGGCACTTATTGAGTCAATTTCTAAAGGAGAGAAAAAGGTCACTTTCTACACATCTAGGTTTGAGATTTTGGAGGCATAGATCTAACAGTTGCATTATCAAATCGCGGATTTGATGAAGGCACAAGAGGAGACTATGTTCGAGATGACAATCCTAAGACTATTGCAAATGCAGGGCATTCGGTGTATAAAAAGCACTTTGGTGAAGGTGTGAGAGCTCCAAGTTTTTGAAGGCAAACAGAGTGCCAAGGAACACGAAAATTGCTTATAGGACATGGAACAATACTTTGCCGCAAATCGAGAACCTCTAATTAGTTAGACCTTCCATTAACACTTGTAAGACAATGAAGAATGAACTAACGGACTAGGTCTTCCCCAACAACACTTCTTGGCTTGTGAAGGACACTTTGAAGAGGTTAAAGACAAATCGATGCTAGAATACATGAGAAAATTCACATCCTTGATGTTGAATGTGCAAAACATGTTTGAGTAAGACAAATTATTCAACTTCATAAACGGCTTGCAAGGATGGGCACAAATGAAGCTTTGGAGGCAGAACATGAAAAACCTTTTAAGCGCGATAGTGGTTGCAAATGCGTTGGTAAATCTCCAAATGTAACCATGAATTCGAATGAGCAGTGAAGGCAAAAAGAATGATGGGACATAGAATAGCCCGGAGAAAGTTAAGGAAAAGGCATGTGAATCTTCTCAATGTAAGTCCAAAAACAAACAAAACAAGATATTGCTTGTTTCATTTTTGAAGGGCCACGCTTTGCTCATAAATACCCAAAATAGAAAGTGAGTGGGGAGCAAATAAATTTCATGATCAAGAAAGATCAAAGAGGAGAGGATGACTGGACGAAAAAAGTCTACCTCAATAATTATACTTTATTAGGAGCAATGGGCCTTGTGAAGGAGTGTCTCAACAAAAACAAAGACAAACCCAACAAAAAGGGAAAATGTTGAATTGGAGATGTGTCAATGACTAAGGAGTCTTAAAGAGAATCACATTCGAATGAGCACTAATAGATTATTTCGACGAGTGTCAAGTTCTTCCAGTAGGAGTGGATTGTTAGGCTCATAAGTCTAAGTAGCAGAACTGTGCAATCATTTAAGTCTTCCTCCTTGGAACAAAGATAGAGGAGAGGAGACACATAAAAATAGCATTCTTTTGTATACTTTTGGAGAAGTAATGAATGTTGGTTTTTATCATATCTCTTATGTATTTATTATTGACTTTAATTATCCATTGTTTACGTGGTATTCTTGCAAGAGTGTGAAAGTAAACACTACAAGAATCGTGAGGCATTCAAAAACTCTAAGTGAAATTATCTTGGTTAAACAAATCTATGTGATTATCGTGTAAAAAAATAAGCACAACTTCATTATAAGTTCGGTGTCTAGAAAAGCCTATGTAACAACTATCGTGGTGAAGAGCGAGTGATGGTGAGCAAGGAGGTAGAAAGAGGCTAGAGAAACATACTAACTTTATCTGGTGGGCTTGACTCTACTACTTTTCCTTTTTATAACAAATTTTCCAAACTTCGATCCAAAATTTAAAAAACAATAAACAGAGTTTTAAAAAAAATAAAGATGCCACAAGCATTGTACCAACCCAATCTGCTTAAGAACTCAAAAATAGAAACTAATAGGAAGCTATTAAAAGAATCAGCACTCTATTTTTAGTTGTCATTAATGTAGAAGGTGAACACAACATTCTGTCTTAGAACTGAAAACATTCGAGTACCACAAGAAAAAGGAGTATCAGAAATTGCATACCGATGATATCTTGGCAGTGAATATGAACCTCTTAACTCCTTAATTTTTGCTTCTAGCAAAGACCGCTCATGCAACGCCGCAACTGCCCCCGCCACTCGAGAGACAGAAATCTCCTCCTTGAGCATAAAAGCATCAACTCCTTTGCCGTATTTACAATTTGTAATTACTTCAAGTCCTTCGTTAATTTGTATTTCCTTACCGTCATCATGATTAGCATCTAAAGCACTTGGATAAACTTGTGAATTAGATACCAAAGGAAATAACAATAGCTGACATGCAACGTCCAAGATGCATCGCCTAAAAATGCTACTAACAAAGCATTTTGCATTCATTTCACCGTACAAAACAGAAAGCTGAGATGCAATCCATGTCAAAGACAGAACCAAAACAGGACATTTGAAAATCTTGGTTGTCATATTAACCTCACAGTTTGACAATGCCAAGGCTTCTCTTCTAATTGCCTTTAGAGACAACCCAAAAAGCAGAGATATGTGATCCATCATATACACATCAATCAGCACCCCATAACGCGGAGAATCAGTAATAATCCACCTCCTCAAATCACTGCCCTTAATCAAATGTAATCCCAAAACCGTGCAAAACACACCATGCGAATATTCAATCGGATAATCAACCCAACCATCAATCTCTCTTCTAATACTCCAGGAATCAGATGGGAAAAGCTTAATACTACTACTATCCAACTCCCCAATGTCTCCCTTATTAGTACGCGCAGCATTGGCGCATTCTACCAACAAAACCCGAGGTAACGTAAACAACCTTCTCGGCCTAACTAAATCATTAAAGTTAACAACACCAGGGCAATCCTTATAAAAAAAAGCTGGTGCGAATTCGTCGTGATAAGCATCCAAAGAGAAGCAAACCTCGGTGCTGCAAGGATGTTCCTTGAGGGGGTATTCGGGTGGACAATGGGGGTTGTTGAGAGTTTTTGGATAACAAAGAGACTGAATAAGAGAGGTAGGATCTTCAGAGAGTGGAAACGGGCAGCGAAGAGAGTGAAGAAAGAGGGACTCTGGAGGCATGAGATGGTGTGGGTTGTGGGGGCACGAGACATAGCCAGTCGTAATTTGGGGATTTGTCAGAGAGGAAAAAGCAGTGAGTGTTTGGTGAGAGAGGGATAGGAGATCGGTGATAGAAGATAGTGTGGTAGAAAGATCAGGAATTTGAGTAGAGGAGGTCGTAATAGTGGTAGTAGTGGGTCGTGGAGGATGGTATGGAAATTGAAGTGATGGTGGGTGGTGATGGGAGAAGGAATTAGGGTTACGGTCAAACAACGGAAGGCTATTGGGAACGGGAGTTGCGGAGGGAGGATTCATGGCCAGAGTGTGTGAGCCAGAGTGAAAGAATTGCAATATTTATGCAATAGCACTAGAACAGGAAACAATCTATCACCAGTCACAATAAAGTCTGCTCTTACGTGACTTGCAGTGAGAGGCAGCCTTATTTTGCAATGGGAAAAACTCTTCTTGTCGCGCCAAACAACTTTCGGTTTTGCAGCTACTCCATTGCATCATGGCATTTAAAGGTAAACCTGCTGACTCACTAATTGCTTTCTGGTGTTGTTTATCAGCTCTTTTTTTTTTTTTCAATAGAAAGAAACCAAAATTGTACAAACATCCTCGTTACAAAAAGCCATGTTGGTCACGACATATGTGAGCCCAAATTAACGTCGGAGGCTCCTAAAAATAGTGGAGGCCCGGGCTGGCTAAGACTGCAAGTGAGGTCAGGCTATCTGCACTCTGATTGCCTTCGCAAAATACGTGTTGGAGCTGCACTTCTCATGGTTGTTGTAGAAGATCTCAGATACCTGCCACTAAACAATACTCAACACGTGTTTATGAGCTCTTTTAAGAATATTAGCCCACGAATTGTCCTGTTGAAAAGAATTCTCTAATTTTTGTCTATCTACAAAACAAAAACTATATTTTAAAAATAGATTTTATAAATTAACAGGCCTCCATCACGTACATTGTGTCTTTAACATATCCAATTGACCATAACTTTCCAATTTATTGTAGGAGCATATTAATTGCAAAGGTATTGAATTCTTTCCTCAATGTAACATGATTAAGTTGCATTGAGGAAAGATGTGTTTAATAAATTCAAGCTCTTGATGGCATAAAACACAAAATTCTAGCAAGTTTTGTATCTCCCTTATCTTATCTGTTATGCTTAGCCTTTCCCTGATAGAAAGCCATAGGATGAATGACACTTTTAAGATATGCTTAACTTACACAATCTTGTACCATTTCACAATTTTGTTGGTAATTTTGATAGGAATTATACCTAGATTCCCTTCCAAACATCACTCCATTTAAGTTTAGCTAATAATCTTTTGGAAATATCTCTAGAATATAGGAATCTCTTCATAATCTACGCCAATGTCTTAACTACACCAGCTAGAAATATTATATAAAAGACCAGTAAATATGGAGGCTATTTAGTACAAAGTTGATAAGCTTAATTCTTCCAACAAAAGAGATGATAATTCTTTCAATCATTGAATGAAAATCAATGTAAGTATGCCTTTTGGAGAAAATTGGAATGCTTAAATAAATAAAAGGAGGTTTTATAAACTTTAAACTTTTCAAATTGGAAAGCTAATTGAAAAAATGTAAGGCTCCATAAGAGACAAACAGTTGGCTCTTATCTTTGAATATGTTAAGATTGAAGAGCTCTTTAAAGGAGTGAATGGTATACATTAGACTAATTTAGCAAGCATCAACTCCTAAGAAGAGAATTAGATCATCTACAAATGATAGGCTACAAATTCCTAACCTTTTGCATTTAGGGATCATTTTCTCTTAGAATCCTTGTAAGTTATTGCATCAAGAAAGCTACTTTATGCTACTTTTTATGTTGTTATCATCTTAGTGTTAAGATCATCTTACATCTACTTGGATTTCGGAAGTGTTTTGGTTGTATGAAGGGCTGGTTTGGTTAGTTATTTGAAGAAGGAATTTAAAGGTATTTAGGTAAGGAATTCTAAACTTGATAGCATGTATTAATACAAGTTTTATAATAATTGAATTGGCATGAAATATGTGTTAAGATGATGATAAATGAATGATGGAAAAATGGTCCTTGTATGATAACTTCTAGTTTGGTTTTGATGTGTGGAAGATAATGATTTGTAAGTTACTTAATAAATGATTTTTGTATTGGTTTGGACATGAATCTTATGAGGTATTGAAGCATGAATAAGGTAGAATTGAAGTGAAATTGATGGTCTTTGGTGAACGTGAGTTGAATGGAAGTGAAGAAGTCAAGTTTTGGAAACAAATTGGAGATTATGGTTGAGTGAACCTTTGGTTGGGATTTATAAGGCTTATTCCTACGGTCGTGGGAAGTACTTAGGAAGGAGAAAAGATTGGTTTTGGGCAATTGTTAGACTATATAAGGTTAAGGTACTTTATAATGGTTTAATTGGACTTAATTACGGTGTAAAATGAACCTAGTTTGATGTGGAATAAGTTCATTGAAGGTTATATAAGATTTGGACTTTTTATTGAAGTAATAACTTAAAGAAGGTGTTATTAGATAACAAAGTATCTAATTTTGGAACTTATAAGTTGTTAAAGGAATGAAGTATACTTATGAACACAAATGTGTTTTAAATGATAAAAGTGATGTGTTAGTTATGAATGTTTGAGAATTGGGAACTTAGGTGATTATATGTAACGTGTAATTACTTATTGCATTCATTGGTGCATTATTACAAATTCTTATGTTTATAAGGCTTGATAAGTTTGAGTGAGAATGAATGGGTTTAATTTGAGCATAAGGAAATGAATTCATACTTATGCATTATTTCACTTTCATATGATTTTGATATTGTAATAATTCCGGACCATCAATTATCTGAGGAGTTTGATAATTGGGATTGTATGGGAAGTGCTTTCTAATTGTGTGAATATACATAATGTGTGATGACTCAATACATTTACCGATGCTTTAATGCATATGTTTGTAATTATAAGGCATGTTAAGTTTGATCAAATGAATAAGGTTATATGTTATGCACTACATCATTTACATGAAATTCTAAAATCTGAAATGGTTTGTTTTAAAACTGTCAAGCTCTAGTTGTAGGTAAATAGGCATGCCTAGAAGGGTCTACAGTTGCTCCTGTAACCAGACACTAAGGTGTCTTCTGTGCCAAACACTTCGGTGTCTTTTGATTTTAGACACTTATGTGTCTTCTGTTTCAGATACTTAAGTCTCTTCTATTTCAGATATCAATCATGGTATCTTATGTACTGGTCTCATTACCCACTTCTGTAAAAAGGATTAACAGTCTAACTTGTTTTGTATTCTAATACATGTTCAGTTTTGATATAAGCAAATTTTGTTCTGATAAAAGATAATTTCAGATGTGATACAAAATAAGTTCTGTTTTGACATAAGTCATACCTTGATATGAAAGGATTATATCCTATTATGATATTCAATTATGATATTTGTACATTATGTTTTGATATTTATTGGTTTTGTTCTGATGCGAGAATGTCCTGAATCTATATCCATCAAATTATGTTTTGAGGCATAATGTTTGGATTACTCTGTAATTTTGAACAATTAAAGTTTGTATGTGAATTGACATGATACAATGCATATGAATGCTAGATAACTGTTAGAAGCAGTCATTAGTTTATATCTTGTTTAGTTATTCCCCACTAAGCTATATGCTTAGCATGGTAGTTTTGCCTTCGTGTAGGTTCTGATAAGAAGGTTAAAGATTGGGACAAGGACTACCGCAGTGGCCAATGAAGAATGTGTTCTGTTTTGGAATTTGTTTTGTTTTAAAAGATGTATATTTGAGTTTTGGAGTTGTATCTGACAATATGGGACAATTTGTATTTTATTTAGTGGTTTGTAATAACCTTATTATAGGATGGATTATGTTTAAGGCATGTATTTTAATAAGTTCATTATATATGATGTATGTTATGGTTTGTTTACAACAACATCTAATGATATGTATTGTATGTTTGCTTGAGCTTCTGGGAATGCATATAAGAAATGTTTGGTATGTTTTAGATTATTTTGGTTCTATTTTATGTGACACTTGCATATCATCCCAGGGGGTATGCGGGTGTTACACGTGAAAAATGGGTTTATTTCTACGATCGTGGGTTAAGTCTCTAGAAGGTTTCTAGAAAGCCTTCTCATGCTTGTGGGAATTAACCCAATTCCCACGATCGTGGGTTGTCCAACTTTTCCAACTTCTTAGCCTTCTTCTAAGCCTAGCATGCATTCTCAACATTCACTCAACCTACTAACACATCAAAATCAACTGACCAACAAGAAATTTGGAAAGAAAATAAGTTAAAACTCAAACAAAATTCAAACTAAACATAATCAAAACCAAACAAATTAAATACACAAGTAAGCAAAAGCAAGCAAAAGAAAGGTAAACATGCTAAATTAAGGTCATTAGCTTGACCATTTCACATGTATTCATGAAGGAGTAGAAGAAAGGAAGGAGATGACTTCTCTTTCTTGTGAGTATGTCCCTTCATAGTATGGCTTGCATCAATGCCCATCGACCTTGAATGCTTCACCCTTGTCATTTTCTAACTCCAAAACTCCATAGGGAAACACCTGAATAACCTTGAAGGGTCCACTCTATCTTAACTGGGGCTTTTCAGGAAATAATCAAAGTCATGAATTGAACGAAGGCACTAAGTTCCCACTCTTGAACTCCTTCTTCTTGAGGTGAGGCATCATGTCACTTCTTTTTCCTTTCCTTTTACAACTTAGCATTTTCATAAGCGTCAAACCTTAATTCTTCTCATTCGTCAAGTTGTAATAGTCTTTTCTCACCCGCAAGCTTCCAATTCATGTTCAACTTCTTAACAACCCAATAGGCCAGATGCTCCAAATCCAAAGGTAAATGGCACGCCTTGCCATACACAAGTCTATATGGAGTAGTTTCTATGGGCGTCTTGAAAGTTGTCCTGTAAGCCCATAAGGTGTCAAGCTTCAATGCTCAATCCTTTCTTGAGGTGCTCACTACCTTCTCCAAAATATTTTTAAGTTCCCTGTTCATCACCTCCACTTGACCACTAATTTGGGGTGGTAAGGAGTCGTCACTATATGATGAACATTGTATCTTTTCAGAAGAGCCTCAAACGGTTTGTTGCAAAAATGGCTCCCTCCATCACTTATAATCGCTCTGGGCACCCTAAATCTCGTAAAGATCTTCTTTATGAACTTTTGAACCACTTTACTGTCATTAGTTAGCGTAGCTACAGCCTCAACCCACTTAGAAACATAGTTAACTCCAACTAATATGTAAGTGTTACCTGAAGAGGATGAGGATGGTCACATAAAGTCCAATCCCCACACATCTAATATCTCCACCTCTATGATATTTGAAAGTGGCATCTCATCCTTATTCAATATGTTACCCACTCTTTGAAACATATCACACTTTAGCACAAAATCTCAAGCATCTTTGAACAAGGTTGGCCAATAGAATCCACACTCTAAGATCCGAGCTGCAGTCTTATTAGCTCCATAATGCCCTACATAAAGTGAACTATGACATTGCATCAAAATTTCAGACATTTCATCTTTAGGAATATACCTACGAATCACACTATCAACACATATCTTATAAAGTACAGATTCATCCCAAATATAACGAGAATATTGAAATAAAAAATATTTCAATTGTTGATAAGAAAGATCAAAAGGAAGAATACTACTTAAGAGGTAGTTTGCAATATCTGCAAACCAATGATGAAAAGGATTATCTACCATCATTAGAGCATCATCAGGAAAGCTCTCCTCGAGATCCTCTTCTTCTTTATGGTGACCTCCTTCGAGTCCCAAGAGGTGGTCCACTACAACATTTTCTGCTCCCTTCTTGTCTTTAATCTCAATGTCGAATTCTTGGAGCAGAAATACTGTTGAACCCCGATCCTTAAGTGGCAATTTAGAGATATGAAATGAAATTTAATGAGTGTTTTCGTATATGTATTATGTTATAG
>JANIPN010000006.1:25717707-25733780 GCA_027478595.1 Erythroxylum anguifugum
CTTGATCTTTGAAGAATCAGTTATTCAGTTGAGTTCTGTAACTAACTCAAGCTGATTAGTCATCCGACGTGGTATCGAGTCTTCCGTCTCATTTTATCGTCTCACTTTTGGTATGTGCTTTCGTCTCATTTTTGTCTTTGCGCTTCCGTCTCATTTTGCTTTCTGCTTCCGTCTCATTTTGCTTTCTGCTTCCGTCTCACTTTGCTTCTGCTTCCGTCTCATTTTGCTTTATGCTTCCGTCTCATTTTTCTTTCTGTCTTACTTTCCCCTTTTATTATTATTTGGTTTTTATCAAAATTATTGAACGTAAAGTCATTTTGACTTAACAGTTTACTAATAACATTGTTTTAGTAAATGAGACAAAAAGGGGTGTTAATGTCAAGCTTAAACTTTGGAGGAACATGTTAGAGTCGAAGGGCTTTAGATTGTGTAGGATTAAGACTGAGTATGTGGAGTGTAACTTTTAGGGGCATAGGGTGGATACCGAAGTGAAAGTAAAGATTGGTTCAGAAGTTATACCACAAAAGAAGTGTTTTAAGTATCTAGGATCTATCAAGCTAATAGTGGCAGAGATGAGGATGCGATGTTAGATGTGCAACTTTATTAGAAGAGGTAAGGTCAAGAATGTAATGGTAAGGAACAAATTAAAAGTGGCTAATATTATTGAAAATTTGAGAAAGACAAGGCTTAGGTGGTTTAGATACGTTAAAGAAACACTTAGAAGCTCCAATGAGAAAATGCGAGAACATTATACTTAGAGAGTGTAATAGAAAAAAAGGAAGGCCTAAGAAAAATTAGGAAGAGATGATCAAGAATGATATGAAACTGCTAGAACTTACCGAGGAGATGACCCACAATTGAAAACTTTGGCATATTAGGGTACAGATAAATTATTTCTCATAAAAAAATCCTTGTCATTCTCACATGTCTTTTAGCATTTTTCTCTTATAGTTAGCCTAAACTTTTAAATATGTAGTTCTTATCTTTTAGGGATTTAGCTTAAGCTTTTCGCTACTTAGCTTGATGATGATGATGATGATGATGATGATGATGATGATTATTATTATTATTATTATTATTATTTATTGTAATATTTAGTTTATTACCTATTTCATATTTTATTTATTAAGTATTTATTATTATTTATTATTTATTTTAATTTATTTTTTTCTTATGGATCATTTGAAAACAACGTCTTTACTAGTTATGGGTAAGTTTGCGTACTACTAGACCTTTCCAGGCTCTACGTAATAGTGAAATTTTCACTGAGTTGTTGTTGTTGTTGTTTGCTTTTATTTTAGGTATTTTTACAAGATTTGATACTTGAATGATATATATTTTATTCAAAGTCTTATTTCAGCCTCTCAAAGGAAAAAGGATGAACTTGGAGATGATTTGTGACAATTTAGAGAAAATTTTGCAAACCTGAAGAGGACTCATAATAGCATTATGGTAACGTATTATTGGACATGTTCAAAATTGCTCTATATTTTTTCTCAAGGAGATTTTTACCCTAATAACATGGCATTAAGACACCCTTATATTTAGGTTGTGTTCAAAATAAACGCATTTTGTTTCTCTAAATGCCTATAATATCCTACCGTGTTTAACTTATGTTCACCAATATGGTAGCAACATAGACCTATGTTCTCCCCCATGTTGGCAGCGATTTATTACATAAAAAATTCATAAAGGTAGGTGAAGCAACATGGAGTCTAACATTGTCCTATAAGACCATGTTGAGAGAAAAATAGGGTTTCAAATGTTTAAAAGAGAGCCGACTGAAAATAAGATAGGAGCTTTGGAGATCTAATTTGGAGTTAAGAAATAATTAGAAACAAAAAGAAAACCACTAGAGATCAAGAGAAAGGCAACCTTAGGAAAAGAAAAAGAAATCCATCAAGATTCAATAAGAATTTAGCGATTCAAGAACCATAAGGTTGTTTTCTTTATTTGTTTTTGTTTCATGTTTTTGTATAGTTTTTATTTGTTTTATCATGAACTAATTGGTATATAGATCTAGGTGGGATAAACCATAAGGCTTGATATTTTGAATTAACGCTTTCATTTAATAAAATTTTTAGTTTTCTTGAAAATTTTCATGTTACTATATTGTGTTGAATAAAAGGAAAGAGAGTTAAAGATATGATAATCAAATTCACATATTAAGATAGGGAGATGATTTGTATGATTAGATTCCAACATGAATGATGAGGATTGTATGGATTGTTAAAGATATAATTACACAATCATTCTAAGTTAGGATGTAATCTTTCATAAGAACTCACAAAGCGAGTTAATGTGTTCTTAGGTTATTTTAATTAGAAAAAGGTTTTGGTAAAAAATCAATTTAAAAATAAGGGATAAATTGCTCGAGAAAGTAGATATTTATAACTTAGGAATTCTGAGCATTTAAAGGGATGTAATTGATCATTTAGTTAGAGTACCCACAAAGTATAGAAAAAGAGTTACAGTGAAATTATAACCTAGATCTAATTTATTCATTGGTTGTTTTAATCTTGTTTATTACTTTAAATTGGTAATTTATAATTGTTTGTTTATTTCCCTTCAAATCAATCATTCGCTTTATTAGATTAGATAATATGAAGATAGTATTTATTAGTAGTCACAATCTTTGTGGGATCACAATATACTCACTTATATTAGATACTATAGTTACAATATATATGTACATGTTTGTGAGATTTGTTTACTATTGTGATGTGTGTTTTTGTTTCATTCACAAATCACATCAAATTTGACTAAAGGCATCTCAAGAATAGTCTCCTTGATTCATAATTTGGATTTTGATGTGCAGTACAAAGTAGTTATCATTATAAATTAAGAATCATTTGAAGTCTTTAAAGAAAGTAAGGAATTTGAATTGACTTTAAAATGGAGTTTAAAGTCATTTTTTATGAAAATTATTTATCATAAAGTGATGTGGATTAATTGAAAAATGAAATGATTAGTCTTTGAAATCTTTTGTTTAATGAATATGAATAGGCTTATCAAAGATTAAAAAAATATTCTTTAATTAAATGATAAATGAGGGAAACATGAATTTTTGAAAGATGAATTGCCAAATAAATATTGAAAACAGGTAATTAATCATATGAAATCATACAAGTAAGCCGGTTGAGTATTTGATTTGCATCAAAAAAAAAAAAAATTGACACCGTCTGCAAAAAAGTTGGAATCCACGTCACTGAACTGTGTTAGTTAGTGGAACTTGTGCTTCAAAAATCGCGTGGACAAGGAACTCAAAATCATCTTGTTCGCCAAGTTGTTGATTAATGGCTTCGTAGTTTCACCTTGTTCGCCAAGTTGTTGATTAATGACTTTGCAGTGAAGTAGCTTCAATCCCAGTTTGTTGTCCGTTTTTCTATATAAATAGTCTAGTTCAGTTCAGTTTGATACATCAATTGAAGATTTAAAGCTCCTCGACAAGGTAACATTTTTTCTACTTCCGTTAGTTTAATCTTGAGTGGAAGCTCAAATTATTACAGTTATGGGTTTTGTAGCTCCTGGGTTTTTCTTTTCTTACTTCAATTAGTGGTCACTTAACTGGTTCACGTTTGTAAAAAATCATAATGGGTGTTTGGAAGACATGTGGAAGAAGTTAACTTGATCAATTGTCAGGTTGGTCAGTTGTTTATAAGGTCCTTTCGATTGTAACCGTATTTCTCAGCAGAGTACGACTAGGTTGATGGGTTCGTTTGGGGTTGTCACTCTTTTGAAACCAAATTACCCAACATTGTCTGCAATTGTATAATGGCGATTACTGGCTGCGCTATTGACATGTTTCAACTATACAAGTTGTATGTTCTGTTCCAAGTACTACATACATTATACCTTTTCAATATGACTTGTTTCTGACGTGATCAGGTTGCATAGAATTGCTACTGTTTTTCATGGCTTACGTTCCTCCACACAAGCGGCTTTTAAAGGACAAGGGCAGGGCATCACCAACTCCTGAGTTGCTTGTTCCACAATTTAGGAAAAATCTGAATTTCAAATCGAGTGTCTCTAACTTAGGTAGGAGTGGGAAGATAGTATATGCCAATCACGCTATATCTACATGGTTTGCTGTTGGTTTGGCTGAGAATGGCCAGTTTCCATCCTATATTCATCTCGATCCAATTTCTTTGGAGTACATTGAGCGCAAAACAGGGGAAAAACCTCTCATCTTGGTTCGTAGTCATTCAGCTGCAGGTTGGCATTCTATGTTTCTTGTACCTATCTCTTAAATTTTCTTACTTGAACACAAACAGTTGGCATTGACTTTTGTTTGTTTTGAACGTGTTGTAGAGGATACTGAATTGAGACAGCTTTTCCCAAGAAGTCCTTGGGTTACTATAGCAGAAAATGTACAAGAAAACTTGTTCTCTTCTTTAAAAATTTTAAGGAATGAAATGGAGGATCAAGGGGTGGAAAAAGTTAAGCCAACATTGGTTGCCCGATTTGGAAAAATTGTTTTTCATGGGTAAGTGGTTTAGTAGTCATTGATTGTTATTGTTTGATGAGCTTGTCAAGCCTCATTGGTGTGTGTTAGATTTTTCTCCCTTTTGATTACTTTAAGTTGCTTCCTCTTGCTCTCCAGTGTAAACGTCCAAATATTTGCTTTTTATTACTTGGCTATTAAATGGCTTGTCTTTGTTTTTTCTGCTAACCCTAACTGAGACTGAACAGAATTGTTTCTTTGTATACGTTCATTGGACCTAGTGCAAAAAAGTTGAGTTGAGTCCTTCATGTCTATGATTGTTAAAGTTTTGATGAATGCACTATATGTTTCACAACTAGTTAATCAAATTGATCTATTTATTCAGGAGCCCTTCAGTTAGGCTAGCAAGTGTTGAAAAAGATCTGGTTACAGAAACCATTTTAAGGCAATTGAAAAAGTCATTTTACACGAATGTTCCTTCTTCATACACGGAGAACATCAAAGATAAAGTAGCCCCAATGATTGGACTTGATTTTCAAGAGGAGAAGGACGTATACCATGTTAAGGTATTTTTTAAGCTATGCAACTTGTTCCATAATTCTGATTCGGTACTGACTTGTTCCTCTAACATTTGTTGTAGTTATCTGATAATTCACTACCAGATTCAACAGTTTCATGCAAATGTAGTGTAAAGGAGGATAAAAAACTTCAACTCTACAAGGTAGGTTTTCTGTTGCACAGCTGGACTGTCTTTGAATGGTTATTAAGCTACTTCATTAACATATCAAGATGGCTCTTCATATAAACCTTTCTGTCATTTTTAGGGAATTGAAAAAACTTTTCCCAGCCTCCTGATTTTGAATTAGTGTCTGTAATGTTCACATAATCTACTTTGTTCTATTTTATGACTGTTTGATTAAAGTAAAAGGCACATGCTTGCAGGTTGAATTGAACCAAGTGCGCCATATGGTTACAGATGTATCATGCGTTGACAAGAATATAGACCTAAGGCTCATGTTATGTGCTAAGAGGATCTTAACCGCTTTAACCGTAAGTTTATTCACTATCATTTACTGGGAACTGCTAATAGCTAGGCTGTACCAGAAACTGTTAACTGCTGTGTAGTAAACATTCATATACTGTCCCAACCTCAAGTAAATGCATTACCTTTGTTATAAAGATACATTAATTTAGGCCATCTTTATTTTCTTTTTTGATAATCATTAGACTGTCCTTAGAGTTCGTTTTTCTGATGCAAAGGATGATGAGACAAATTCACTGCTACACAAAAGAAGAAGATATCTTCCCATGTTGATTTATGAGACAATATGGGAGCTTGTGTAAGGCTAGATGTCACTTGACTCAAGTTATTGATTCCGGAGAGGGTTTTGGGAAATGAATTTGGAAACATTCAAACACTATTCTATCCTATGTTACCCTCTCAAAAAACAAATTGATGGTTTTCACTTTTTCCTTAATTGGAAGAGATAATTCTCTAGGCATATTACAGATCTGGGTTAAAAAAGAAGTGGTTCCTTTTTCAACTAATCTGACTCCATTTGATGAAAATGATCTAGTTTTCTTATTTGTAAGATATGAAATAAAAAACATATCTTTCATAAAGTCAATTTACTTCAAACAGAAGACATGATTGGTCCTTCCTGCTTAAAACATATAATACTATATTTCTTTATTTATTTTTTTGAACAGCAAGCACATTTGTTATAACTTTTAACATGAGTTTTGAGGTCAAATCACTTTAAATAGCAAGAGCATGTGTTACCATGTTATGGTGGTCTGGAAGAAAATAAAGATAAGTATGTGAAATTTTGAGATCCAATTGGTCTTATGTGTTACTGCAGGATGATGAAATGGACAGCATAAGAGACCTGATTAACTCTGCAGTTTTGGATTCGAATGTGAAAGGTGGATTGAGATGGCCACTGGGGAAGGAATCTTCTGGAGATAGATATACTGTTGTAGGGGTTTGGCACACCGTTTCTAAAGCCTACAAAAATAAGTCATTCAGGCTGAAAGTTCGACATGCTGATCGATTTGACTTTAGGAATGCAACTGGGGAAGTTACAAGAGAAATGTATCTCAAGTTAAAAGGAATAGTTATAGAATCGCAGGTAAGTTTTATTTGTGTGGTTAACTTCTCTCCTCTTCCTTTTATAGCGTGATCTGTGTTTACACGAGTAATGGGTTCCCAATGATAATATAATTTCCCCCATTACAAAAAAGAGAAGATACAAGTTTTATAGGTCTTCATATTCATTTTGAACATCGTTTTTCTTGTAAATTTCATATTTTTGTTGTTATTGTGTGGAAACTGATTTATTCGATAAAAGAACAAACTTAATTGCTAGACTATGGGAGCTTTGTATTTGTTACTGTCGTGATCCTTTTAACAGGAACAGGGTCTGTTGGGCTAACATTTAATTAAACATCTGCATTTGCATAACATGATTTATAGTTTCACTTATAGTTGTTGCTGCATTTCAAATGTATGTGCGAGTCAGAAAATTTAATAATTTACGTGCAAGAACATCATCTTCTTAATTCTTTAATTGATCTCATTTCTCTGGTTCATATTGTAATCTATGATGAGTGTAAAGCTTGCTACACTATTTTTGTCAGGGACAAAATGCTGAAAGTAATTCCATCCGTGACATGCTTGAAGACAACTTAAAACTGATATGGGAGCATTTCTTTTGCTGCGAGCGCTTCCTAATGTGAACAAGATGTTTCCTTCTCTGCGTATGTATAGTAACTAGTGCGTGTTGTTTGTTGTCTTACTGAGATAACTTGCATAAAATAGGTGTGAAGTTAATATTTACTTCTGATCTTTTAATGGCCAGTTTTCATAGAACTTGTGGTTTGGTGAAAGAAAGGCCGTGAAGATGATGTATAATTAGTTTGTACTTGGTATAAACCAAATCTGATCCTATAAATGTATGTGCTTTGAAGCTAGTGATATACTTTTTAAGCAGTTTCATGATTCCTTCCTCAGAGGCACTTCAATTAGAAGTGCATGTTTTTTCTCAGAAGAAGAAAATGGGATGTTCTATTCTACTCTCGCTCCAACAAAACAAGTACCAGAAATGTTTGTTGAAAATTAGTTTATGCTATTTCCCTAAACGGCGTCACTTACGTAGCCACTAGATACTGCTAAACGTCGATGCTCTTTATTTTACTTAGACCGTTGCTTCCCGCGCTTCTCCTTCTTCGTTGTCCTGTAACAACACCCCCTTCTTCGAAATCCTTGTCCACAAGCTTCGCTTCAGAGAAGTGTTTCTACAACTCCATCAAGGATTCCCATGTAGCCACTGATGGGGAACTATTAGACCATTGCACTAGTACCTGGGTTGCGGTCTTGTTTCGCACCTTTACCATCTTGTGATCCAGTGCACTAGATGCATCTGTTGGATTACAGTAAGTTACTTCAGGAGAGGGTAAACATATATACGTGATCAATAGCTTAAACCTCACCTTTGGACAGGCTGGAGTTGCTACAGTTGTAAGTTTTGTGAGAAGAAAATTTGAATGACTGTAAGTCACACAAAAACATACTTAAAACAGTGGATGCGGTAATTCCATCTGATATGATGGACCTTTAGGTTGCTGGATACACAGTCGCCTGGTTTTAAGTTTTAAGCATGAACGTTTCCAAAAGGAAAGACCGAGCTATCTTGAGACTCTCTTACTTTCAGCTTGTCGGAGGAAATGTTTCTCCTGATTAGCATTCTTATAAATAGGTTTGATCTGCTTTCCTATCTCTTGATTGCCATTTGGTTCTTTTGTCTGATAGTTGACCATTTCCTTACTAGACAACCATCTCTGAAGAATCTCTTCCATCTTTGGTTCTGGTAAGTAGTGATTTTCTTTCATTTCTTTATTATACTTGTGGGCCTCATCCAACTTTCCATTCAAGAATAAACCATGTATCAGAACCAGATATGAGGTTCGATCAGGACTTATCCCGTTTTCACTCATCTCATTCCACAACTTAAGTGCACTATCAAGCTGACGACACCGACAAAATTTTCTAATCAACATGATGTAGGTGTCAATTGTTGGCCAGCAGTTCATTTTTCTCATCTTCTCCAAAAATGCAAAGACTTCATCCTCTGTTCTTAACATACGGAGGAATGGATGATAGTTCTTTATGTTTGGAGGAAGACCATGGCGTAGCATGTCATCAAAGACCTTTCTAGCCTCATCTATCTTTTTATCCCTACACAAAGGTTTGATCAGTGAATTATAGGTGACAGCATTAGGAGCTATACCCTTCTCCTCCATTGTTTCCACCAGCTTGAAGGCTTCCTTTACATGCCTACCCTTTGCAAGAGCATGAATGACAGCATTGTAAACTTTCCTGTCAGGTTCAATCCCCATTGACTTCATTCTGTCAAAAAGCTTAAGCACCCTATAAAGATTACCTGTCTTGGAATAGCAAGATATTATACTCGTATAGGACACAACATCATAAGCTATACCCCTCTTTCGCATCTCCCTCCATACTCTCTCAGCTTCACGCGGACTACCAGTCACATTAGACCACCCATTGAGCACAATATTGAAGCTCTTAGTGTTAAAGGGAAACGCATGTTTATTGCAAAACATCAAGTGCTCAGCATCTTGCACATTCTTGTATCGGCACAGAGCAGATAAAAGGCCCTGAAACTCATCCATTCCAGCTTCCAATTTAAAACGCTTAAAAGCATAAAAGGTGTGGATAGCCCGACCTACATCATGCACTGCACAATACTTCCTAATCATAATTAACAACGTCTGTGGAGTCACACTGGTCTGAGCCCCTCTCATCTCATCAATTAAGGACCATGCCGTATCAAACTTTCTCATTTTGCCAAGAATAGATATCATGCTATGGTATTCACGAATAGAGTGAGAATAACCTGGCTGCCTTCCAGCCCACAGAAAGAAAGTAAATGAAGCTTCCCAATTGTTCCGCACCCGTGAAAGCACCTCAAGTACCAAAACTTGTGTCACCTTAACACCGCATTGCTCAATCTTATTTTTCACGTCCACTGGCAATCCACGCAGTATGTTCATAATGATCTTCACATCTTGTACAAGTTGATCATCTTTAATACTCGACTTCGCATCTTCAACAAGTTCATCATCTTTAATACTTAACTTCTTACCCTCATAGTCAGTATCATATGAACCATCTTTGCGCATTTGTGGGTCGTCGTCTGAGGCACAACGAGTATGAATATTCAGGGAGATGGAGAAAGAAAACTCAGAAGAAAGTTGAGAACTGATGGCCCTAGTAGGAAGGGTACCAAAAACTGGAATTCCAACTTGGAGAACACCAATATCGGATGCATATAAAAAATTACGAGCTAGAACAGAATACAAACTTGTGGTTGGTCTTAGAATTATGATTCCTCGCCTAGCTAGAGATAACATTGAACTTACTCAAGATGAACGTAAAGTGTTTGTGGAAATGACCCACTGACGTTTGCTATGTAGCTAAGAAAATTGAATAACGACCTAGGAACTTAGGATACCGAGTTCAATAGAAGGGAACGCGGCGATCCGCGTTCTCTTATTGCTTCGTATGTATTGGAAAAACGAATACAACACAACCTCGATCAAAATTAATCTTCTAAATTATCAAAATTTATGATCTTTGGAAATTTTATCGCAGTGGTAATTAGTGGTTCAATAATCTTTAGGCTATATTTGGTTGGTTATTCGAATGAAATAATTTATAACATAATAGAATATCATCATCATCATTACCTAGTTTAAAATTTCACAATGAAGCGGGATCTGAGGAGGTCCGACATAGTACAGAGACTGTTTTCGGTAAACCCATATGTAAATGGGACAATATAAAAATGATGCGGGATACAAAAACAATTCATTAAAAACATAAAAGCATAAAAATAGTAAAATAATAACAACAACAAGAATAATAATAATAATAATAGTACTATAAGGAACCAAAAATATTCAGAAAATGAATAAATAATAAAATAGCAAAAAAGTAGCAATACAATTATGCTAAAAACAATTAAATAGCCGAGGAATGATAGGGGCTGCAGTAAAATCAGTAAGAAAGCAAAAGATACTAAAAATACCCATTCTAGTCAAGAGCTCTTGCTAAGGGATTTGGGAGGGATGAAAAGATTCATAATTTAATATAACGCTCGAAAGAATAGTTTATAATGTAATATAATAAAAATTTATTTATTATTTTACATTCTATCGTAAATTTTTCAAATCGAAAATTTCTTATTTTTACCTTTTAAGATGAAATGAATCTTCCATCTTACCTCATTATATTCTATTGTAAACCGTCATCTCAAATGATTAATAATATTACATTTAATTCTTTTCTATTAATAAACCCTAAACCAAACATAATCTTAGGTTGCAAATAAAAGTTTTTTGGCATGAAATATGGCTAAGAAAAAAGACGAAAGCTAGACTACTGTCCAAAACAAAACTTAAAAGGAGTCATAATTAAGTGCAAACTTCACTAAAATTGTACATTATTCAATTACTGCTCAAATGTGATTATAAAAAAAAAAGCAGCTCTAAACTCAATTTTATTTTTAAAAAATACTTGCCCTTCGATTATGCAAAATGATAAAGTTAAAGCTCAAACAAGTTGTAGAAAAACTTCAAAACGGGAGACCATATTATATTGCTATTACAAGGTTCAGTGTCTAGTCGCATGATAAAAATGAACCAATAGAATTGAATCATTCTCTCAAAACTCTATATAAAATCAGAGCACGCGCGCACTGTAATTACAAATGGAGGTAAATGGAGATTTCTTCTTTTTCCTCCCTACATTATTACAATGTTACAGGACAAAATTAAGACAATCTCCAAACCTACCAGCCCTAGAGATTGCCGTGCCACTGAAAATCTCCATTGACACTTTTTCTTAAAAAGTCATGCTCATGATGAAATGGCCTCTATTGCGCTGCCTAACGGCCATGCTGCTTCAACAAGGGCATCATGGTACTGAACCTTCTTCACTAATGTAATTTGTTGCCAGCGATCAAGAGCTGTGGATAAGAATGATCACAAGATAAAGATTTCGCAGAATATTCAGAATAGCAAGCAGTAAATATTTTGAGAAATATCTAAGAAGGATGCGACTTACCAAATCCATCTACAAGTAAGGTGTACTGGTATACAAGATCCATACATAAGTATGGCAGGTTACTCTCTTCCACGTTTGGATAGGTGGATTTTGCATCCTTTAGCTTAGTTTCGCAGGCACGCTTAGCCGCCTCCTCAAAGTCCGCAGGACTAACTTTGGCAACAGGGACATTGGAATCAACAAAGCCAGCCTATACATAATGATCATCTAGTTAGCATTCTAAACACAGGAGTCCCAAACTTCAAAAATTTTCCCACGACATGGACTTCAAAACATGTAGTACCTCAGCAGCCCTGTCAAAGAAGAATGAAGCAACAAATAAATTCTTTTGTCCATCACCCCCTCCACCGTTCCAGATTCCACCAAATGTACATTTCATGTGTGTGCAGGTTGATTCATTAACTTTGAGAGCCTTCAAAGCCACCCGCCTACATCCTTCTAAGCTTGAACCAGAAGGAGAAGCTGATGCTTGATATTTCTGTCCTCCATATTTGTAGAACCCTTCAACAACAGAATATTTAGTAGTCCAATCTATTGGCAAAGTTGGCACAAAAGTTTGAACCAAAATAATTTCAAACTCCATGTGCCCTATAATTGTGTCAACAGTCAACGATCACATTTGAAACCAACACGTAACTGTAAGGTAAAAGTCAATTCAGATCACATAATATGTATCTTAAACCAGTCGCAAAACAATAATGACATGGTCATTGATCACAATTCTAAGGTCAAAACGACAGCACAGCTTAGTATGTGCAGAAGCCCCGCTTCATCTACAACATGCTGTCCTTCTATTGTAGTCATAATGAGATGGATTGGATACTGTTCAGAGATGATACAAAGAAAGGAAATCACCATGCACATAGAGCATCCTGCATTTCAAGGGAGTCATTGTACTTTTTCATATAACAAGAGGTGCATTCAAGAAATTTTGAGAATTCGAACATAAAGGTGCATTCAAGAAATTTTGAGAATTCAAACATACTCTAATGGTTGACATTAATATCATTTTCTTATACGCTGTTTGAATCTAGAGACTCTTATTGTGTGAAATATAACACGATGCCAAACCAAACTCCATTAAAACCAATCACTTTGATCTATTGCATAACATCAGGATAAGAAAAGAAAAAAAGATGAGCAGAATGGAGCTAGCATTAAAGCACAATGCCTAGAGCTGATAGATTTCCACTAACTTACCATCAAAACCATCCAAGATGCATGGATTGAAAGTATCTTCGGAAACTTTTAGCATTTCTGCTCGAGCTGCTAACAAGCCATAATGCAGGTAACTGAAATATTGAAGATTGACATTGGGTTACTATTCCACAAGAATAAAATGTACAGAACATTAGAATGTGTCACAAGGTTCCAAAATAGGGTCATATGTAGCTTCAAACAAGTGAGGACACAACTGCAGATAACTTGAAGAGGTAATAATTGGCTCCCTTCGGAAACCTTGTCTTGAAATCAAAGTTACGCAAAGGATGTGAAGAAACCTGTGCACGTAGAGGTAATAATCGGCTCCCTTCAGATGCATTTTTTTAACATATGTATCCTCGCCATCTGTTACCCTAGGGGCATTTGTACCTTCTTTCTCGGAAATAGCATATGCCATTTGGACAGATCCTCCACCCAGATCAACTACTCCAACCGTACCTGAATATTCCTTCCCCAGATTTCCTAATAGATAGTTTATGGTCACCTGCAAATTGACATGCAGTTTAAGAAAGGATCTATGCATAATGGTAAGACAAATGAAAAAATAAAATCACCAATCAACAAATGGAGAACTCTTTATCTTTCATTTTGGTGTTTTTTCATTTCCCTTTGTGTGACTTAACTTTCCAGAAACATCAAAGGATTCATTATCAAATTAGATTCACTAGGCTCATCCATCTTCAGCGCACTATTATCAAATTAGATTCACTAGGCTCATCCATCTTCAGCACACTTATCATCATCTGGAAAGCAATGCTGCCATCATACAAATGATTGCAATTTTTCTTACAAGCCTTTTACATCCAATCATCTAAATCAAAAGTACCCAATTTATGAAGCTTCAATCACTACCATCATTAATACCTTTCCTTCTGAATAGAAACAATTATGGTAAAGAAAAAAAAACTGAAAATAATTTACTGAACAGAAAATATTACAATTTGTACTAGAAATCTAAGGCCCAACTACAAAAGTTAACAAAACATACCCACTGATACGAGCCTTCTTGAGAACCATCCAGAACCCTAACCCCATTTGGATCAGATTTCAGGGTGCTTCTATCTTTTAGAAGATCCCTAACCTTACAAGAAGAAAATCAATTAACTATGAGTACAAATCGTGCAAGTACACATGGAATGGTGTGGAATGGTGCGGGTGGGTAAAGAATACACTTACTGCTTGCAAAATCCTATCAGATGCATCACCTCCCAATGCCCTCAAGCCTGCAGTAGCCTACACAAACACCAGAAAAGCTCATTGTAGTGACTAAGCAAATGCCTACAAAAAAGGAGAATCTCAGTGGATGAAAAAGGTTCTTTTGTTTTTCAACTCATATGACACCCACCCCAACTCTAACAGGTGACCTGGATCGCAATTCTCTAGGCACCACACTCTCAGCCTTATCAAGAAGGGAAACGAGAGAGCCCGCTGCAGCCTGTGGGTCTTTTGCATATGCACTCAAACCTGGTTTAATCTACAACAAAGAATACCACAGTAAAATCGCAATCTGAATATTGACATATAAACACTGGATCCGACTCAAAATAATTCTGTCAATCCCCAACCCCTTAGCATTTTAACTTAAGTGATCCCTTGAGTAAATTGGAACAATATCCACAGAAAATCTTGTTTGGGAAATGATGTTGAAACTACTAACGCTAAGTTATGAGACAGGATAAAATAAATAAACCTCCCGCAATCACATTGTAAAATTTCACTAAGCTTGTCTGTGATCATACTTACTGAAGCTAGCATTCCGAAACTAGAAATAAATAAAATTCATATTGAAGATGAATAAAAAGCAATCAATTTCATTACCTGGACAAAAAGCTCGAGATCTCTCCCGATATGCACGAGATCCATATTATGATCGAAGCAAAAGACGTGGACTCTACTCCCCGAACTCCCGGCGTCGAAAATGACGGCGTAATTTCTAGAGCCTCTCAAACTCTGCGACATCTTGCGGTTACTGATCTCATAGTCCTGCGACCGGGAGGGCATCACAAACAACACAAAGACAACGAGAAGAATCGGAATGGAGACGACGAGAAGGACGCTGCGGTAGCGGTAGATCTTGTCGGGAAATAAATCGTGAGGCGGAGGGCGTTTGAGCATCTTGTCGGGGAAAGTAGCGTCGGCGGCGCCAGATTCGAGAAGTTCGGCGGAGGAAGGTGAACGGTAACGAATCTGGCCGTTATTAGAGGCCTTCAAGGACTGCGCTGGTTCCTCTGATGGATCCAGCTCTCCTTGTTTTTATTTTTCTTTCCCTGTAGAAATAAAAAGTAAAGAAAACAAAGAATGACAAATCCAAACCTTTTATAGATTGAAACACGTCAGTAACCAGGGAGACGATAGTGTATATGAAACGAATGAATTGGCTGTCAAGGATATGATTGGAAACCAACGTTTTGTTGTTGCAAGTGTCTGTCAGTAATTGTCACTTCTCTTTCCTAAATCAATCCAACAACAGTTTCTTCTCGCGATATTTATAGACATCTCTTTGCTCGTGGAGAACATACTCAAAGTTTGGTATAAACTTTAAGATTTGGGAGATTAAATACTACATTGGGTCATTAGCAAAACTAAGAAAGGTCGTCAATATGTTCCTTTATTCCCAAACTGTGTATATATAGCATTTGAAAAGAACGAAATAAGAAGATAAATATGAGCTGGCGGATAGAATCATCAATCAAGTCGAAGCTGGCATTTCGCCAAGAATGCACAACACACCATTCCACGGACATGAAGTGCAAATGGCTATTATAATTATTACTAAAGCGCAGATGGCTATTATAATTATTACTTAGTCCTTGTTTTCTTCTCTTATGTTTCAATTAGATTTTTGTAATCTAATATAGGCTTTATAGCCTTGAACTCATTTTCCTGAAATGTTCTAATAGTTTCATCTTTAGTAATACATCATTCATTTATCAAAAAAAAAATTAGAGAAAAGTATGTTTACTATGATCAAGTAAATATAATATAAGACATCAATATGAAAGATATAGATTGGTACACACCTGATTGGTTATTTCTATACAAATATTAATTTTACTATAATTGCATGACATAGTTGTAGCTAGCACAGGCAAGTACGAGTTGATCCCATGAAGACAATGATTACTACTAGTTGTAGCTAGCACAGGCAAGTACGAGTTGATCCCATGAAGACAATGATTACTACTAATTACGTGTTTCTATCATCTAGCTTACGAATTGATTTTATATTTTAATAAAGAAAATTAAATAATTAAATAA
>JANIPN010000006.1:25773574-25785256 GCA_027478595.1 Erythroxylum anguifugum
AGAATTATGTCTCTAGTTCAATTTAAAAGAAGAATCATTTCATTTGGAAATCTACAGATCAAAACATAACTAAAATACCGAAGTATGTTTAGAATATTCCAGTCATCAAATTCCAGCACACCTCAGCATTTTCATCTTAACACCCCTTTTCGGGAAAACTTTGCATGATCTTTATGACAAAGAAAATGGTATATTTCAGTAACACTTTCTTCTATACAATTGTTCCACTATGTGTCTAGTTTGCAATAACACCAAAATTGTGCAATTTGATTCAGTATGTTGAAAGTTATATCCAAAAGAGTTCAAACTGTTTTTAGTGCATGTTTGGTTCAGCTTTTAGAGGGTGAATAAGCACTTTTTACTACCACAAAAGCTGTTTTTAAGAAAACTGAACATTTGACTGTAAAATCCAAAAGCACTTTTTTCATAGAAATGACTTTTTTGGAAGCTGAAATGCAGCTTTTTGAGGAGCTCAAATTTAGAGCTTTTCAAAAAAGCACTTTTTCAGATAAATTTTTCAGATCAATTAATGAGCCTATTTTTTAGTTCCTTTTACCTTTATGTTTTATATATAATTCCCACAATACCCACAAATTAAAAATGTTTTTTTTATTTTTATGTTGCTAAACAGTCTATTGTATGAAACTCTTTCAAAAAAGCTCCTTTTTAAATGACAACTAAACAGTCCACTGACTTCTAAAAAAAGTTCTTTTTAGAAAAGCTCTACTGACAAAAGCTCTACTAACAAAAGCTCTACTGACAAAAGCTCATCCAAATAGGCACTTAAACTGTAACAGAATTCCTAACTCTACTTCCATCCAGATTTTGAAATGCTTAGAGATAGAATTAACATTCGGCTTCTTTAGAAAAGTTGTAGACATATGTGTCTATTTTAATCTAAATCAAGAATCAACTCATTTGGAGATCCACAGTTCAAGTTATAATCGAAATACCAAAGCAAGTTCAGTGAAAACACATACTTCATCCTTTTCTTCCAGCTTTTCCCCAAAAATAGACTTTCGGGTCAATGTTACTCAGTCATTTTGACAATGAAAATGGAGGATTTAGGGCAAACATTATTCTAAACATTTGTTCCTTTATTTCTTGAGTTTCTACTGACACCAATTTTATGCAATTTGGTTTAGTATTTTGAAAATTATCCCCAAATGACTACAGGCTGTTCACAAACAGTGACAGATTCCAGATGCTCAACTTCAAGCCAACTTTTGACACACTTGCTGACAGAACTAAAATTTGACACCTTCATAAAAGTTGTAGATATAAGTTTCTAGTTTAATATGAATTTAAAATCATCCAATTTGGATACTTACAGAGCAAGATATAGCTAAAATACATAAACCTGTCCAGTAGAACTACCATTTTCCAGCATCAATGAAGTCATAAAAGACCTATTCATTAATAAAATAACTTACAAAAATGATGATCCAAGCTTCAGCAAAGGTCCAGAAGTTGAGAGGAGTAGGAGAGTAAAATTTCGTTTGAAAGAAGCCAAAGTGAGGGAGTAGGCTGCTGAAATGGTTTGGAGTGCTTCAGCTATTGCTTTGCTAGGTATCCTTAATGTATTAAGCCACATGTCTTAATACATGTAAGCCACTTATCCCTTCCAAAAGCTACCAAATGTCACCATTAAAGCTAGGTCACATGTCATTTAAGTACAACAGCCACTTGTTCATTTATCAATGCCATTTGTCATCAACTTACCAGGCCATTTGTCACACAATGATTGGTCCATTTGTCAATTCATTACTAGTCCATTTGTCGCCAATTTAACTATGCTAAATGTCATCAATTTATCCTACCACTTGGCATTTATCCTAGTCCAAATGTACTCCAAATTTTCGAAATTTTCTAAGATTCACTAAAATTTCCGAAACAACAAGTAGCAACACCAAAACAGTTTTTAACACATTTAAACCACAATTCTCGATATAATCACATTTATAAATCAATTATACACGAAAAAATTTCAATGAATGCATGTACAATTATTTCTATAAGTCAAAATTCATATGCACATATCAACAAATATTCAATTATGCAAAGCAAACGATGTACTGGAATTCCTAAATTTTCTAACCCACCTAACATAGGGTGTTACAGTTTTAGTCAAGAAAGGGCGTGTAAGAGAACTGAATCTTGTATTTCTTTTAGAATATATTTTTTGAAAATTTTCATATTCTTATTATTACAAAAATTGAGCAATTAGGAGTTTATCAATAAAAAAGGGTTGGTTTACTCTAAACCTATAGATAAAGTTTGTTGTTTTTATTCTAATTTATTTAAATCTAATAGCAAACAAAGTGCATTAGCAAATAATTGGTTTAGATATTGGAAGCATCTTAGTGAGAGACTCAAAGAATATAATAATAATATTGAGTGAATGATGAACATGAAGACTTGGAATGAACTAAAAGTAAGACTGAGCAAAAATCAAAAAATTGATAAAGATTTGCAAAAAGAAAGTCAAACAATTAATAAGGATTTGCAACAAAAAATTGTAAAGAAGAAAGAACAATTGAGACAAGTTTTAATAAGAATAATTCTATTGTGAAATGTCTTGTTAAATATAATTTAGATTTTCAAGGATCCTATGAGAAACTTTAATAAGATAGTAATGGTAATTTTTTAAGTATTAAGTGAGATGATTGTTGAATTTGATGTGGCAATGCACGATCATGTTAGATGCATTCAAAATCATGAAATTCATCATCATTATCTTGGTAACAAAATTCAGAACGAGTTGATTTCTCTTTTGACCCATAATGTTAGAAGTTCTATTATAAGTATCATTAAATACTTTTCTATAGTTCTTGATTATACCCCATATGCAAGCCACCAAGAACAAACGATAGTATGATATGTAAATATGTTAAGAAACAAAATAAAAATAGAGGAGTATTTTTTAGAGTTTTTGAAAGCGGATGACACATCTAGATTAAGACTTTTCAATGAATCATTGAATGCATTTAATTCTCTTAATCTTAATGTGCATGATATGAGGGGTCAAGGTTATAAAAATGGTTCAAATATAAAGAGAAAGCACCAAGGAGTTTAAAAGTTATTACTTGAAAAAAATCTAAGAGCGTTATCTATGTCATGTGCTTATCAGAGGCTGAATCTTACTCGTAGTGATGTTACACATTCTAGTGTTAAAGATATTTTATTTTTTGGAGTTGCATAATGCTTATAAGTATTATTTTCAAGTTCTCCTAAAAAGTGAAAGGCTTTACTTGATAATATTACAAGCTTAATCATGAAATCATTGTCCAATTCTCGTTAGAAGAGTCCAATAAAAAGTGTTATCGACATTAAATTTTAAGCTCCTCAAATAAGATTGGCTTAGGTGGAATTATTTAGATCTTGTGATGATATCAAATCAAAGAGTGAAGTAGAAAATTTGGTTAGTGCACTTGAGAATTTTAAGCTTTTACTTGGTATGAAATTTTATTTACTATTAACGAGGTGAGTAAAGAAATCTAAGTCCATATGCATCACCATCATGAAATAATTAGAAGGTGTGATGATATTTTTTAGTAATATTGAAATAAAAGGTTTATCTCTCTAGTATAAATATTTTCAAAAGTCTCGCACATGAGATGAATGTAGAGTCTACACTTTCAACTAGATGTCGTGTTATTAAAAAAGACAATTTGATGAAAATGATCATGGTGAAGAAATATAATCAGCTTAGGAGTCCTTTTTATAAGGAGTCCTTTATAGTTAGTTAGTTTCTAATTGTTGTGGATACAAAAATTGCTTCGTTAAAGAATATATTTGAGTAATTGACAACATTTGAACGTATATTTTGAATTCTTATTTGATTTAAAAAAGTTGTAATCATTAGATGATAATAAACTAAGAGAATATTGTACTAATTTTACAATTACTTTTTCTCATAATAATATATTGGATGTGAATGTAAATAATCTTTTTCTGAATTAAAAGTATTGCAATGACTTTGCCAAATAAGTCAATGTCAACAGTTGAAATTCTTGAAGTTGTTAAAGTTGTAGATTATTATCTAAATATTTCAATTGCTTATCGAATCTTATTAACTGTACTTGTGACTATATCATCAGTTGAGAGAATTATTTCAAATTTAAAATTATTGAAAACTTAGTTGAGAGCATCAATGTCACAATAAAAGATGAATTGTTTGACTATTTTATTTATCAAGAAGGATGTATTGTAAAATATTGATCTTGATATTTTTATTAATAATTTTGTGTCTAAAAATGCGCAAATAAATTATTTTCTACCATCATCTATGTACTTGTTAGTGCAGTTCTATAATTGCTTGGTGTTTTGTAATCTAAAGTTACTATTCAATTGCTATTCCTATTGTTTGTTTTTCGTTGTTGTTGCTGCTATTTTAGTGATTTTGTTGCTATTAACATTTGCAAGATTATATTAGACGCTATAATAGTTATTTGGTCTTAGTTTTTTTTTTTAAGTGAACTTATGACTTGAGTAACTTATGTATGAATATTAAATTGTGTAATAAAAATATACTTTTGAAGCTTATATATTTATATATTGTCAATTTATTGAGATTTTTTTTTAACTCTATCGTGGGCTTATAAATGTTAAGAATAACCCTGTCTATCATATGTCAATATTTATGTTATCTTGGGTTTTTGGTCCATAATCCAAATTGTTCTTTTGTTTTACCTCTTTTATAATGTTTTTTGTAATCTCTTTGTCTTTGGGTCATGTATTATTTAAATAAATTCCTTTGTTTTTCTTATTGATTCGTCAAAACTACAAATGACTAAAAACTCTTATTACCATACAAGTTTTTTGCTTCTCCAAAGTTGATATTGATCCCTTGAAGAGTAGATGTTATTATCAATGATTGGTCCAACCAATTCGACCGAAATAAATACGAGCCAACTTGAGTTACAAACTTACAATGCAGTTTGTACTTAACACCTTTATGAGAAAAAAAAATTAGTCATTTTTCTTAAAAATTCTTCCATGAGCCAGCTCATTTTAGTATACGGAGCCCAACACATTATCCTTGTTAAAGAATTATCCTTGAGTACGTGGAGCCCACCATGTTGTCATTGGCTCTCAATTTTTGACACTTGTTAACCTATCATTCATCCAAATTGAAGCTAGAGGTTTTAACAGGTTACTTAATATGTCAGAAATCTTCGAAATTTGTAATGAATGTTTTTCAATTCTCTCCCACAATCTAATTAATAAAATATATTTTATTTTTATTTTTAATTAAAATTTTGTTTAAAATTATTATTCTTAAAAATGAAATACTCTTTCTATCCTTAAAAAAACTAAATTTATTTAAGTTCATTAATAAATTATATTTGTTAAAATTTAGGTTCTCTGTTTATCTCTTTACACTTTAATGTAAAATTTAAATTATTATTATTAAAATTTAATTATTATTTTTTATGAATTTGTTTAATAAATTGAATTATTAATAAATATATATAAGTAGTTTTGCATAAGATAATTTAAGAATGTTTTAAAAAATAATATGTAAATTATAAAGAAGCATGTTTAAAGGCATTAAAAAAAGATAAAGTCTATTTTTTAAAATATGTTTCAACTTTTACGAATTTTTAAATAATTGATGATGAAGAAGTACAATTTTTATTATTTTATTTTAAATTTTGTATTAGATTCAATCTTAGTTTAATTATTATTATAATTATTATTTTATTATATATTAATAGGCATTATTAGTGCATTTTTATATCAATAAAGTATTTTATTTTATATTTTATTTTATTTATTCTTATAATTTTTATTTATTATTTATTATATATCGATTTTATAGCAGTTCAATATCGACTGAACCTTTAATTCTTTAACCTTTGTTTTATCAGTTCGATCTCCGGTCCGATTTTTAAAACATGGTTATTATCATAGCTTAGATTATATTAAATTTTTTGATGAATGAGTATAAAACGTGATAAAGTTTTTAAGTAGGAGATAGAGAGAAAAAAAAAGGTAACTTGGGATTGGTACATATCGATTACTATTTTTTTTTTTTGAATTACTAATTTATTTATTTATAAAATATATTATATTTATAAATAAATAAAAACCCTTGTATTGAAGTTATATGAATACATTGAGATTCCCTTGCATTGCATTGCATTGCATCATATCATATTAATTGTTTGTTGTTCACAACGGCAAATATTGTAATATCCCATAGGCAGATTATTTCTGTTTTTCAGATCCAACAACAAAACAGCCAATTCATATGGTCAAATCAGTAAAACAGATGGACTTGGACTTTTGCCGCAGTCAGATGGAAACGTAACAGACCTATAAACCAACAAACACCAAAGCGACAATCTTGCTCAATATTTGTTAACCAGTTGAAACTTGAAAGGAACCCTTATCGCCATTCCAACTCGTGTACGTTTCTGCTGCCGCCATTCCACCACCAACGCCACCTTCTGTTCTGTATACATCAAGCCCCCACTACACCCAAGAGTAACAGTCTTTGACAGCCAATTCCAGTAAAAAACCATTACACAAAGAAAGGTAACATCTTTCCCGGATATCCAGTTGCTGCCTTGATTGTTTAGTGTCGGTCATAGAAGTTTTTTAAGAAGAAATCTGGTGGGAATTAAGCATTGATCAGAAATGGGGGCTATAAAGGCGGCGGCGGGTGACACAGTGCTTACTTTTATGTGGGTATTTTGCTCTTCCATGTTTGGGCTGTTCACTCACCTTATAGTCACTGCTCTTGGGATTCAGAACCTGGCTTGGGCTCCGCTGATTGTCATTACCCTTCTTGTTTTTGTGTTCGTATTCTTGTTTGGCTTGATCGGTGAGACCTTTGGTGGGGCCAGTTTCAATCCTACAGCTACTGCTGCGTTCTATGCTGCTGGAATTGGTGGAGACAGTCTCTTATCCATGGCACTTAGATTCCCAGCTCAGGTATACATGTACACTTGCTTGCATCGGCTATGAATTTAGCTTCTTTTCCCTGAATCACTTCTGTTGATTTGGGATCTTGTTATTTGTTGTAAAGGAGGGTCAAAAGATTTGACTGGATTTTAGTTAATTGTAGTCCCTTGATATTTCATCATCCCCTTTTTAACATAAAATCCAACTTGGAAATAACTTGAAAAGAAAATAGATATCTGGAAGTGAATCGCAATTGTGTAGTAATTGAGAAAGAACAAATTTTAGAAGGTTGCAACGAGGGATCGTTTGAAATGGAAAGAATAAGTGCTATATGTTTGAGTTTTATCTCCTAGAACTTGATTATGGTTAAAAATCTTCATATGGGTGGGAATATGTCGACTGCTGATTGTCTTCTTGACAGGCAGCAGGTGCTGTTGGTGGTGCTTTGGCTATAATGGAGGTGATGCCACCAAAATATAAACATATGCTTGGTGGTCCTACTCTGAAAGTTGACCTGCAAACTGGAGCCATTGCTGAGGGCGTTTTGACTTTCTTAATTACCTTTGCTGTTCTTGTAATTATACTTAAGGGTCCTCGAAACCCACTGTTCCAGACGTGGCTTCTTGCTGTTGCTACTGTTTCACTGGTTATTGCAGGTGCTGAGTACACTGGGCCGTCCATGAATCCTGCCAATGTGAGTAGTCAAGCTCTCTTTATCTCCAGTCTTATCTGTCTTGACAATGTGTCTGCTTTTGTATGGTGTAGTGATATGGACCATTTTCCAAAGGAGTGAACAGTCATCCTCCCTTTTGCATTGTATAGATTGCTGCTATGTTATGCTGTTATGGTATGATGAGGATTACGAATCATCTTTAATGCACATTGAGTCAGTCGTTTTACCATGTCAACAGAATCTTTTGAGTTTTTAATGCAAGGGTCTACTTTTTCAGATATCTGCATTCTTCTCTTGATCTTTTTGTCAGAACTTTGTTCCAAACATTTAATCTTCAACAGTTTGGTCAGCTTTTTAGCATTCGTGTTATCTTTATATGTCTGAAGTTCCTTTGATGGCACCAATTTGTATGGAATTACACATTGGATACCACTCGTATATGGCGTTGGTTTATGTGAAGTTGATGACATCAACTCCAAATATAAATTGTTGGTAACAAGGTTGAGATGAAAAGTTTACATCAGTTTTTAACATAATAAATGCCTGAGTTATCTTTCTTTTGTCCTTGCTACTGTTAACTTTGTAGACCACGCCTGCCTATCTTTGTGTATGTATGTGTCTTAATGTGCATATAATTCTTTCTGTTCTTCTACTAAATGTCAAGAAGAAGTCTGAAGATTCAACTTTCTGAGGTGACATTGCACTTTTCCTTGATCTTGCTCATTTGTAGTATGCCTATAAATAGTAAAAGCAATGTGGACTGCAATTTATTATATATAAGATCCTTCCCCTTCATTTTATGCTTGCGCTGATCATCACTAAAGGTGAGGTTGTTGCCATTGACACTGTGCCTGGCATAACCTTTCGTCTGAGGTCATTAAAGAGCATTTTGATAAAATTACTAGTCCAGTAAACGAACAATCTATTTCCTAGTTTGGACATCCTGCTATTCCCGCCAGTTTGGAGAAAACAGCAAATAGTTGCTGGATATGTGGTGAAAGAAAAAGAAACATGTAATCAGGTCAGAGGTAGAACCTTATCAGCAAAGAACGAAACAGTCTGCATCTGAGGATGAGGGGTAGAATAAGCAAAGTTGTTTTGGTTTTGAAAGTCTTTATTTAAGGGTTTTGCAGCTTACCGTTGGCAGTATAACTTTAAGATTTGTTTGTGCTTGAGTGCTTTTGAATCTCGGGTGTAATATGTGCACACATGTAGGTGATGCATACAATATGCTTATAGTTAGGTTGCACTGTAATCTCAAAAGCTAAGTATGAGAGAAATAACTGGTATTTCCAGATAACAAGTCTCCTTACTATCATTAACAGGTTTAATTGATGTAGTGATGGTGAAAGTAATTGTTTAAACATGTTATGATACCTTCTTGACAACCAACATCATGACATTTGGAAGATCTATCTTCACCCTAAAATCTTGCATCAGGTGTTTGCGGAATTGCTTCCAAATGCCTCTGAATCATTGGCTTCTGACACCATGGTATTCATTGCAATACTACTATATTTGCTTCTATTAACTGGTTCTCTTTTGTGTCTCTCTCAAGGCCTTCGGCTGGGCATATGTGAACAAATGGCACAACACTTGGGAGCAGTTGTACGTTTACTGGATCTGCCCCTTCATGGGGGCAATATTTGCCGCTTGGGTCTTCCGCGTCATCTTCCCATCACCGAAGCCCAAACAGAAGAAGGCTTGAGCTGCCCTCAATTACGTTTTGGTTGCTAAATAAGAAACAACATTATTTGCTTTTCGGGACAATCCAAATAACTAGTAGAGCAGTTCGGTGTGGAGTAAATACTTTGCCAAGTTGACCTAATTGACTTGGCTCAAAAAATAGTGGTGTATAGGTGTCGTTTTTTATAGTCCTTTCACTTTTTAAGAATTATTTTAAATTTGTCCAATTCTTTTCTAAGTTATCTCCTTTTTTTTTAAAGAGTCGGAAATAAGTCCTTAAACAAAATATATTGACTATCAAATCCTTTAGAATTGTTCCAAAAAACAATTAATATGTTATGAAAATAATGCTAAAAATGACTGTGCTCTGAAAATAGACTTTGAAAGAGCTTGTGATATAGTGGTATGGTCCTTCATCCTCACCACTCTAGAAGCCTTTAAGCTCACCGTGTTCATGGATGGGATGAAATAGTGCTTGTAAACATTACCACAAATGGGGAGTTTAACATACACTATTAGAGGTTCTAAAGGGGGCTCAAACAAGGAGATCCCATCTCTTCGCCCTATTTTCACTGGTTGCTGAAAAACACTTCAATGACCCAAGGCCACAATCGTGATAGAACAATTTTGGAGGCAGAGAGCATTTTAGCAGGCTATGATTGTGGCTTGTGCCACAACAAACACGGACCAGCTTTTAAAACTCAACTTTGCGGAGTTATTTCAAACTTTTTGAGCTCAGGTAAAACTTAAATTTTATCCTAAATAGAAAAGACTAGAGAGAGGAAAAGACCCCTAGTTTGGTCCCTCCATTTTGCTACAATGGGAAAGAAGAGGAAGCAAGAAAGGAGAGAAGAAGAGAAAGAAGAAAGTGGAGCTTCAGCTCCTTCAACCTCCAATCCTCCAAGTTACTTTCTTTCTCATCATCTTTTATTTCATGTATTTGATGTATGAGATGGGATTGATGATGACGACTCTTGAGCTAAGGATGTTCTAACTTTTTTTTAGGGACTTGTTCTTGATTTGATGTTAATCTAGCTACTTTTGTTGTTAATGAAGATTGCTGTCGTGATTATTTATTGTATGTGCATGTTTTGGTAACAAATCGAGAGTGAACTAATAACAAAATGATTAGATTGGATAATGAGAGTTAAACAATTTAATAGATCACGCAAATATTGAAATAGATAATTTATACGAAGAGAGATCTCATGTAAGGACTCGATAGTCTATTAGAGGGCTTAAGATCTAATTAGATGTGTGGACTTTTTGTTAATTGAGAGATTACAAATTTCATAATTCAATTAAGGTTTATAATTTAGGGTTTAATGATTATAACTCGAGAGAGAGTAATCCACCTTTCGAAAACCTAGGACTGATGCCATATTAACTAAAAAATGACTAAGTTAGCATTAGTGATAGGATTAATTTGTTAATCTTCCTTGTTGAATTCCAATTATCATTTGGTGGCGCTCAATTTTGATTTTTTGTGTTAATTTTACGAATTCATTTTCAATCAATACATATCCGAATATTTACTTTTCTGTTTAGTTTTTATTTTTATTTTAATTATCCTTTTAAACCTTAGACAACTTAGAATTCAATTAGTTCACCAACTCCTTGAGGGTCGACACCTAATATACTACATTTACGACCTGTGCACTTGCGGTATATTGAGGGATAAAAAATTGTAAAACTTGTCGCTCAATTCAACCCAACATTCAATAAGCAATCACTGAGAAATGTGGAACCAAATAGTAGGTTCAGGTGTCATTCTAAGTATAGGAAGTTCAAAATCCTTCCTTGAACTTTGCTGACGATCTTTTTGTACTTTCTAAGGCAGATGAACATTCAATTTCCTTTATATCATAAGCCTTTAGCATATTCTCGAAATGCTATAGGGTTTGAATGTGCTCCTTAATATACATACTAGCATGAGCTTTAAACTAATTATTAATGAGGTTATGTTCTGTACCACCCAGACTAAATTTGGGGACAAAGTCGTCTCCCATAATGTCTTGATGTTTTCAATCTACACGGTACATATAAACCATAAGGTCAACTCCCTGATGACCAACTCTCGGATGTTGAAGAAGTTAAGCCATCAATCAAAAGAGATGATCTCCCTTATGCCATCTATTACATTGCGTTTGGTTGCTGTCCCCGGTAGCTGGAGACGGAACGAAACAGAAAGTGAGGACAGTGAGGTGTTTGGTTATGGTGAACATAACAGAGAAAACTGTCTCCGTCTCGAGGACAGAATGTGTTTAGTTGTCAGGGACAGAACGAAAAAATAGTGCAAATGACGAATATGCCCCTGTTCCTTAATATGATTAGAATATGTAATTCATTGATACTTTTATTATGAATGGATTGTAATAATAAATTTGAATAATAATAAATACAAATTATAT
>JANIPN010000006.1:25785356-25801710 GCA_027478595.1 Erythroxylum anguifugum
TGGCAATTTTACTAACAAATTATAAACCATGTGAACTCAACGTGAGGAACTAATTTAAGCACAAAACTCGTAATTAGAAGTCAAAAAGTTCATCAAAAGTTATGAAAATGCAGCCAATTAATAATAAAAACTTGGGCTCAATCAATCATGCAACAGTGTTAAAAACATTAACACTTGAGCCAACTGAACTTATCTTTGTTCTTAAAGATCATTGGCTTGAAGATATTAATTTACCTGTGGAAATGACAGAATGCACTCATAGATGGCAACATAATCAGCAGATCGATACAATTGGAAAAGACAAATGCAATTTCTGCAAAGCAAAAACAACTGAATACATGAGAATACATTGCTCATTATTCCTAATGACAGTATGTGCATTTTGTGCATCTCTACATCTACAAATCAAGGTCAGTAGAAGACAGTCAAATTATGTACCTTTATTTGCAGATAGAGATAGTGTGATCAAAGAAATGTCTGAGTATATCACCCAAATACTCAAAGAAAATAAAATTCTAGTCAAAGAAAATCAAAGACTAGACAAAATAACTGATTCATTCATGAAAAATGAATTTGATCAGTTGAAGAAATATGATGAACAGAAACTCAAGGAGGAATTAATAGCTCCAAATAGAGCTCTTTTCATCAAAGAACCTAATCCAACATCAGAGTATCAACAGAGCATGGTGGTTAAATTTTTGAAAATGGTACCTCATGCTAAGATACATGATACCAACAACAAAGTTTTGCCCAGATTTGATCTTGGGAGACACTATTTTAGTGCATATTATTGCAATGAGTAAACCGAAAGATATCAGAAGAGTCAAAACACAACTGAGATATGAAAAACAAGTGTTTAAGTGTTTATTTATCAGAGAATTTTTACAGAAGGAGAGATTTGGAGCGTTTTGTGCGCTGCCGATGTACTCTCTAGATTACACACTGATCTCTTATATAGAGATTCCTAGAACAAACTTCAAGAGCAATAATTAAGTTGTGACTCAACAATCCGGGTGCACTGTGGGCCCTCGTAGTCAATTGATGCAAGTCCTTTATTAAATTATTGTCTCTTTTTGACTGAGTGGGTTAATTATTATACCCACTGACCCACTGACACACTGAGTGGAGAAAACAGTTCCACTTTTAAAGAAAGAATGCCAAGTGTGCGTTCATAAATTAAAAACACTCTGATTTTTACAAAGTTTTTGGACAGATGTCCAAATTATTAGGGGACAGATTCCCTTACTTTTCTTTTGACAATATAATTGTCAGATGTTTTTGGCCACCTTTAAGATTGTTTTGTTGGCCACTTTCCCCATCCTTGTCATCTCATTGATCTAATGCCAGCTGCCCATTCTTTAACCGTTCAATAATGACGAGGATGTCTTCATTTTTCTTCATCCGATTCTTCTGATTGTTTTTGATAAGCTTGGCATATGCCTTCTTTCTTCTGGCTGAATACTTCTGTTTTTGCCAAATCTTCTCTTTCTTCCTCATGAATAATATCTTTTTCTATTTGCTCCTTTCTTAATTCACTAATAGTATTCATGAGTTCTTCAACTTCTTGCTGTAATCGGACGATTTCTTGATTGTAGTCTTCAGTCAATGGACCATCCCTGGGTTCTTTCTCAATATATATTTCCTCATTGAATTCAATATATTGCATAAGATATTCTAAGGCATCATTAAAAGCATAAAAACCTTTGAATTTAGGTTTTGCCAATAAATTTACCTTTTGAATTAATGTGGAATAATAGCAATATATCCCTCGATCTGGACCATTTACCAGGGCGTAACAGGAATAATTTTTTCCCATTGGTGGTTTCATTATTTTGCTGAAATAGTACTGTAAAGCACAACACACATTTTGCTTTTGTCGACTACTATTAGCCTTCCAGATGGCGTCTAGTAGACATTTTTGCTGTTGATCTACTGGTAGATTATCCAATGGTCGATATGCTTTTGGATCAAAAGGATCCGAAATTGGCAGTTGAGTGTTGCCAAAACGACATAACTTTTGTTTATTTCTTTCCTCTGTTGTTACAGGCGAGGACCCTTTCTTTGTTGGGCTTGTGGCCCTTTTGACCAACTCTTCTATTGGAAAATATCCTGCAAGGTTTTCCCTAACAGGCCTTGAGCTTGATCCCTTTTTTCTTTGGGCAATTCTTGTATTTCTTTGATGGCTTGCGGAAGATTCATCAATATCTTCTCTTGATTCATGTTTAGCCCACAAGTCTTCAAGAGTTCTGTATGGTTTTGCTGCTGAAGAGTCTCTTCTGATGTGTTTATCCTTTCGCTCCATGATGAAACTGCAAGTTTAGAAACAATGCGAGATAATTGGTCAGCTAAAATATTTCTTTTACCATCTATATGTTCAAAGATGATATTGACGCCAGTGCCTGTAATAAAATCCGTAAAATTTATCCACCTAATTCTAGATGGTTTATTTTACGATTGTTTATTATAAAAACTTATGATTGCCTAGCAGTCAATTCTGAGAGTGATCTCTTTTTGATCCAAGTAATGTATCTTGAAGGAATTTAAGGAGTTGATGCATGCCGAGATTTCTGCATCTATGGTTGATTTGATGGTATCAAACTTTCCACTTGCATATGCAAAAATCTTTTCTTCACTCCTATTATCTCCTTTCTTTTTCTTCCATTTTGCTATTCCACCCCAACCTTCCATACATCTATCAGTTTCAATAATAATGTATGCTCCTTGTGGTGGTAGCTCCATTTCTGGTAGATTATTAACCAGATGTTTAATTATTTTAACTAGTTCCCAGTCCATGTTACTCATTCGCTTAGTAGCATTGGGAGCAGTCTTGTTATATAAAGGCCCAACTAATATTCCAAGTTTTGGAATATAACTCCTGGCATAATTCAGGATTCCTAACCATGACCTTAATTCTTCTTTTTTCTTTTAGTTGCTCTTCAGGAAAATCAGACAATTTCTTGATAATATGTGGTTGCAACTTTATCTTTCTGTTTCCAATAATGGCACCTAGAAATTCCACTTCTGAAACGCCTACAGTCATTTTTTCTTTTGATAGAACTAAGCCATATCTTTTTCATATATCAAAGAATATATGCAAATGTTTCTTGTGATCTTAAACTGTGCTAGAGAAGACTAAGATGTCATCAATATAAGCTGCAATATAGTCTTCATGTCCTTTGAAGCATTGATCCATTTTTCTTTGAAAAATTATAGACGCATTTTTCAATCCGAATGGCATTACTAACCATTCATATAATCCGCCTGGAACGATGAAAGTTGTCCAAGGAATAGATTCAAGATCCATTGCTATTTGATGAAAACCACTTTTTAAATCAAACTTACTATAAACCTTGCTTTGACCGGCCCTTTTTATGATAGTATTTATTCCTGGTAGAGAATACTGATCCTTGTGTGTATTCTCATTGAGCTTTCTATATTCAAAGACCATTCTTTCTTTACCATGTTTTGTTTATCCTGTAATTGGATCCACTGTTGTTTCTGAGTAAACAATCATGGCCATTGTTCTATGTCTTGATGCGAATGGTCTAATTACTCCGAGTTCCAATAAGGCTTGTATATGTTTTCTGAATTGGGCTTCCATTAGAGGTGTGACATACTTTAGAGGCTTGTCTTGTATTGTCACGTCCGGATTTATTAATTCCAACTTGCATAGTATCCCATTTTTGGCCCAATGTTTTTGTGAATTTTTCCCAATGTATTCAAGATCTTCCAATTCTTTCACGACTGTTGTTATTTCTTTTGAGTATTGTTGAATACTCTTACCGATGTTATAATACACCATTTATCTAATAGTGTAGTATTCATTAGTATCTAATTCCAACTCTGGTATGGCTAGAGAAGCCATATTAATTTCTGTACTTGTCGATAATTGTGACAAGTTTTTATAAAATGTGACCGTATTTCCTTCCAATCTAATTCCACCTTGTTGTGATCTGATGAAATTGCATCCCATGATTAATTGAATGCCATCTTGTGGATTCATTGGAATACATAATGTAAATGGTATTCTTTATGTATTGTCTCCAATCATCATTTGTCCATCTTTCAATCTATATTCTGAAGTATTGAATTTACTCCATAAATCTTGATTGGCCATTTTGACTTTTCTTTGCTTGTTCAGGTATTGTATCAATTTTGACACAACACTTTGTAGCACCGGTATCCAATATAGCCTTCAGCTGAAATTCTTTGCAGCCTGGTATTCTAAATTGTACATCAAAATTGTACAATTGATTGTTGATTTTTCCTTTTACTATACCAGATTTGCTTTCTTCTATTATGGACAAAATGTTTTCCATCTCTTTTGGTCTGAACAATACTATTGTTTCTTTGTTGTCTTTTTCAAAACAACTAGTCATTCTTTCTGTTTCAGTTAATTGATTAGTTGAATCAACAAGTTGAATTTGTGGAATGAAGTACTGCTCAAAAATTATTTAAGCTATAGCATCTCCCACATCCACAAAATATTCTTTAGGGCAGTTATTGACTAGCACAACATAAATCGTACCTCTATAATCAGTGTCTACAACTCCTGCTAAGACGTCAATTCCTTTGTTTGATATAGAGGATTTTTCAGCTATTCTTCCATATATCCCTTGTTGTGTTATTTCCATCCTTATCCCTATTGATATACTTTTTCTTTGAAATGGAGCTATTAATATACAGTCTATACTGTATAAATCAAATCCAGCAGCTCCATTTGTTTTTCTCACAGGTATCTTAGCATGAGGTACCATTTTCAAACATTTAACCACCACGCTGTGCTGATACTCTGATGTTGGATTAGGTTCTTTGATGACAAGAGCTCTATTTGAAGCTCTTAATTCCTCCTTGAGTTTCTGTTCATCATATTTGACAAAAGCACTTTTCAAGTAGAAATAGTTTTTGAAAAAGTCAAAATACAACTTTTTCAAAAGTTAAAATTTGGAGCTTTTTAGAAAAGCCCAAATTATAACTTTTTCGGTAAGCTGTTTTTTATATTAGTTTCCGTCACTTACGTAAACAAATAGTGTCTGTTCTCCTCTTCCTCTTGGGTCTTACGTAAACAAAACCATTAGCCAACTCTCTGTTTTGTTTCTTCTGCTCACCTATCCCTCTCATCTTCTCAGCTTCCCGAAACCATTAGGCGTCGAACGTTGGTTGCAGCTTCTTCCGTCGATGCCTCTATAAGCTCACACAATTAGAGTTTTAACTACAGACCACACATAATCGTCACGTCGCATCTCCTCTCCAACTAGAAACTGGACGCTAAATTAAGGAGCAAACACGATCGTCATCGTCGGCCATTTTCCAATACAACCCACTCTTTATTTTCAACCCACTGCAGTTTAAGACAATTTATTTTCTCCAGTAACCACAAGAACAATTGCCAAAAATCGAACAACTCCAACATAATTAGGGTTGAACTGGGTTTCATAAACCAGGTATGAACTTTTCAAAAACAAGAGGTGGTTACGAATTGAAGGTTTAGGTTATAAACACTAAATTGAAAAATAGGATTATGAACTTTTCAAATTAAAATTAATCAGTTGCAAGCCTATTTTGGGGTTTATAAAATTATTCATGAATCAGATGTAACGTGATTTTAGGAATTAGCGTTTGAAGTTTTAATTCCAAAATTTTGATCGATAATAATGAAACAATTAATCAAACTATAAAATTAAAGTTGATTATTTCCTACAAGATGGTTATCTAAATTTTCCTTCAATATGGTACTTTGCATATTGTTTAATATACTTTAAAAATTATTTAGCATAAATAATTTTATTATAAAATAAAATATAGTTAAAATTAATAAAAGTGCTTTTTATTTTTATGTTGCCAAACAGTCTACTGTATGAACCTATTTTTAAAAAGCCGTTTTTTTAATTGACAGCCAAACAGCCAACTGGCTTTTAAAAAAAGCTCTTCTCAGAAAAGCTCTACTAACAAAAGCTCTACTGGTAAAAGCTCTACTGATAAAAGCTCAACCAAACAGGCTCTTAAACTAATTATTAATGAGGTTATGTTCTGTACCACCCAGATTAAATGTGGGGACAAAGTCGTCTCCCATAATGTCTTGATGTTTTCAATCTACACGGTACATATAAACCCTAAGGTCAACTCCCTGATGACCAACTCTCGGATGTTGAAGAAGTTAAGCCTTCAATCAAAAGAGACGATCTCCCTTATGTCATCTATTAAGTCCTCCTCTGTCAATACATCCCAATCGAAGTACATTGGTGCCTTGACTTGCCTTGTCCAAAAGGATTGTAATTGCTTTCTCTAAGCCCTATGTGGTAAAATGTAGCAACAAATGGTCTTGCTACTCCTAGGGCTCCTAGGATGCGTAAGTCCTAAGGGTAGTCATATGTGATGAAGACGCAGAGGCATTGACCCTGGATCTTTTACGCAGAGGCAATATTGTAGGCCTTTTAGATGGTCTTAATGGAGCTGTCCTTGTCCAACAGAGGGCTCGAATTAATTGGCTTAAGGCGGAGCTTCTAAATTCTTTTTCAATTCCTTATCAAACAGGGAAAATTTCAATAAAATTTGTTTTATTACTAGTGTGGATGGGAGAATTATTTTAGAGGAGCCTGTTAATTTCTATAGGGGGCTTTTAAGTTTAAACCTAGAATCTTCTACCTTTGTGGACTCTCTTCAAGCTATTATTTCCATCAAAATATCTCCTAAAGCTTCTCGGGAGATGGTAAAACCTATTTCTAATGATGACATCAATACTATTGTCTTTGCTATGAATGGGATGGTTTTTTCTTTCAAAATACCCGGTCTATTATTGGACCTATGGTTAAAGAGGCTATTCATGAGTTTTTTGAAAAGGGCATCATCCTCGAGGAGCTCGATACAACCTTTCTCTGTTTAATTCCTAAAGTCTTTAATCCCCTCTAGTTTTGGTGATTTCAAGCCAATATAACATGTACAAAATTCATTTATAAAATTATTGCTAAGATCTTGGCAAACCGTTTAAAGGGGGTTCTCAGTTCCATCATCAGTGAGAATCAAAATGCCTTTATAAAGGATAGAAGCATTGGTGTTAATATTCTTATTGCTCATGAACTGCTAAAGGGCTATACTGGAAGGAATTCTCCTCTAAATTATGTTGTTAAGATTAACTTCAATAAAGCTTTTGATTATATTAATTGGTTTTTCCTCTTCTGGGTACTTAAGGTTTTCAACTCCCTGATATCTTTATCAATTAGATTAAGGCTTGTGTCTCCACTACATCCTATTGTGTTCTAATTAATGGTACCCCCTTCTGGAATTATCAAGGAGAAGAGAAGAATTAGCCAGGGAAACCCTTTGTCCTCTTATTTGTTTATTCTATATATGGAAGTGCTCTCTCTCAAATGCCCAAGACCAAAGTCTCACATAATCCCAAATTCAAGTTTCATTCCAAATACAGAAAAGTCTCTCTTACCTATCTCTGTTTTGCGAATGATCTAGTTTTATTCTCTAAAGCTTACCCTGTTTCTGTTTAGCTATTGATAGATAATCTCAATGAGTTTTCTCAGATGTCAAGTCTCCGGTGAATCTTAATGAAAGTAATTTTTTTCTCTCATCAATGACGGAATCTCTCCAGAACACTATTTCCTTTCTAATAGATATGAATAGGAAATTCCAACTTTTGCAATATCTAGGTCTACCTATTACTACCAGAAGTCTTTCCTTCAATGAATGCCTTCCACTTATGCAATGAATGCCTTCCACTTATTGAAGGAATTAAGAAGAGAATCAACAAATGGAAAATTAGATTTCTTTCTTTTAGAGGTAGAGTTCAGTTGATTAAATTTGTATTATGCTCTCTTCACTTAAATTGAAATACGCATTTTCCTCTGTCTAAGAAATTAATCAAATCCGTTGAGAAAATGATGAGAGATTTTTTGTACGTAAAGTAAATGGAAATGCATCTATTCCTAAGATTAAATTGGCAGATTTTTGTAAACCCAAGGAGAAGGGGTGGTTGGGAATCATCTCTATAAGCGTAACCAATAATTTCCTTTTGATTAAAAGACTTTGGAGAGTGATTCAAGACAGTCATTCCCTGTGGATGAAATGGCTTCATAGCTACTTTTGGAAAGGGAACAACCTATGGTCTCTTTCACCTAGAGCATCCTTCTCTTAGTTCCTCAACCAAATTTTAAAGTAAATGGATGAAATTGCTAACTCTCAGGAAAGTTATCTTTGGCTTGAAATTCCTATTGTGAGATTTTTTAGCAAATTCTATAGGAAAAGGGTTTATAGTTCAGAACAAGATGCCCCCTGGTTCAGTGTTATCTGGAATAAATTCCTCAAACCCAGTACAACTTTCTTTCTATGGCTACTGGTTAAGAACATAGTTGTTACTATAGGCAGACTACAATACATTTTAAATGTGGATGAGATCTGCTGTTTATGCAAATTAGAATCAGAAGCTAGTGATCATCTGTTCTTTTTCTATCTTTTTTCCAACTCTATCTGGAATGAGATTAGAGAACTCTACTCACGGTATGAGTCATCTAATTCGCTCATGGAGATAGTCAATATCCTAACCGTAGCACAAGCTTCCGCTTCAATCTAGAAGAAGAAGGTGCTCATTATGCCATATCATCACAAGAGATATGGATAGAGAGGAATCGGAGGAAGTTCCAAAGCAAGGAACATGAAGTGATACAAACAATTTTACAAAACGTAAAGGAATAGCTTATTTTTTGGGAAATAGAACATGCTTAAAGGAGAAGAAGATTTTAGTTTTAACGCCTACCTAGACTGACCCAGATCCTACTTATAGCACATTCATGTTGATTCCTTAACGTAGCAAACATAGAACAACGATTAAAGGAAGATGGAGGAAGAAGAGATGCAGCTAGACTGAGATTTCTCACCTTTGGCTATGATGAATAATATACACCCATGAGGGGTGTTAAAGTAATTGTCCCTTACATAACTACCAAAGGCAGTTAAAGGTACAAGATGTTTAATAAACATAACAGACAATATATGGTTGTCACGATTTTTGTGAAAAACGGAAACTGACTCTGTATTTGCTTTCTGGGAAACGCCTGCGTTCTTTAATCGGTGGAAACCTAAACAAGCATCAAGTATGTATGTTTGTTTTTCCATGCATATATAATCGATCCTGTGGTATATATGATCTGTTTATATATTCCTAACAGGCTAGAAGGTAACGAGCTAAGAAAACAATTTTCGCTAGAATGCCTTCGTTTCGCTAGGATGCCTTCGTTAAGAATCGATATGCAAATAGTTTGCCCAATTGCTACGCTATCGTCTTTGCTTCATTTTGATCCGCATTTACTCTTGCTACGACGTCGTCTATTAATTTGCTGTAATTGTGTTCCATAACGAGGTTGTTTTGTCCCACTCTTGACGTAGGACTGGGAGAGTTTTCCTCAAACGTTTTGTCGTTTTTTATTATTATTATTTCTATTAATCAAAATTTAACTTTTTTCAAAAAAGATAAATGGGAAATTGTTTATTAATTTTCATTTTAAGGAAGGAGAACTGAATCAAATCTCATTATATGGAAAATGTCATTTTTCCACGTACATCTTACAGCTTAATGCTTCGATCACCAAAATATCAAGCAAAGCACACAGTCTGTACTCGACGCATATGGTTGTAGATGGTCTATCAAATCCAAGAACGCATGATTTTTAACCCCGCAGCCATTCATAGGCCCTTCCCAATATCCTTCCCTTTGCGTTTCCCGCGACAGTTCAAAGGACATGTCCCTCTTAAACCTTCCTCAAACCACTGGAAGGTTGAACCCAAACCACCACTCTTTGTTGTGTGTTTTTTTTTAAACTCAATGTTCTGTTTTTTATGTTTTGATGGAAAGTTCTTTTTCCTTTTCTCTTCTTTGTGCAGTGTTTTAGCAGGAAATTAAGCAGATTGGGTTTAACTCGTTATGCTTATGATGAAGTCCCTAACCATGATACTGAGGGAAATTTAAAAGGAATGGAGTTCTTGCACTGGATGGAAGGTCGAGGGGTTCGAGCTAATTTTCAAACATATCATTGGCTTCTGGATGCTTGTATTAATTTTGGGTCTTTGATAGATTGCAAGAAGCTTCACGGGAAGATTTTGAAGCTGGGTTTTGATAAAGATAGTGTATTGTGTTATAAGCTAATTGATATTTATCTTGCTGAGGTTGATTTTGATGGTGTAGTCAAAGTTTTTGAGGATATGCCTGAAAGAAGTGTGCTTATCTGGAATAAGATATTATCTGGTTTGCTGGCAGAGAAAAGGGAAAATAGAGTATTGGAACTATTTCTGAAAATGTTGGACGAAAATGTAAATCCCGACGAATTCATATTCGCTAGTGTTTTAAGGGCTTCTGGTGACAGTGATGTCCGTCTTCCCTTTGTTGAGCAGATTCATGCTAGGATCATTCGTCATGGTTTTGCCACTAATCCGGTTGTCTGCAACCCGTTGATTGACTCGTATGCCAAAAAGGGGTTCATTAATTCGGCCAGAAAGGTTTTCGATGAGCTAAGTTTCAAAGATAGTGTTTCTTGGGTGGCTATGATCTCTGGTTTTTCACAGAATGGATTTGAAGAAGAAGCTGTTCAACTTTTCTGCCAAATGCATGTATCAAGAATTCTCCCTACTCCCTATATGTTTTCCAGTGTATTAAGTGCCTGCACCAAGATAATGCTTTTTGATACTGGGCAGCAATTTCATGCCCTAGTTTTCAAGTGGGGTTTTTCTTCAGAAACGTATGTTTGCAATGCTCTTGTCACGCTCTACTCCCGTTTGGGTGACTTCATATCTGCTGAACTAATCTTTGGGAAAATGCAGTGTAAGGATGAAATCTCATATAATTCACTGATCTCTGGTTTATCACAGCAGAGCTTGAGTGTTAAGGCGTTGGAATTATTTGAGAAGATGCAACTTGATTGCTTGAAACCAGATTGTGTTACTGTTGCAAGTCTCTTAAGTGCTTGTGCAGTAATCGGAGCTTTATGTAAAGGTGAGCAATTGCACTCTTATGCGATAAAAGCAGGAATGTTTGAAGATATCATGATTGAAGCTTCTTTACTTGATCTATATGTGAAATGCTGTGATATGGAGACGGCCCACAAATTCTTTCTCACAATAAAGACAGAGAATGTTGTTTTATGGAATGTGATGCTTGTTTCTTATGGACAGTTAAATAATTTGAGCATGTCATTTTGGCTATTTAGACAAATGCATTTACAAGGCTTATTCCCTAATCAGTTCACCTATCCAAGTATTATTAGAACTTGTACCTCAACGGGAGCTCTTGAACTAGGCAAGCAGATCCATACACATGTCATAAAGAGTAGCTTTCAGTTCAATGTATATGTTTGTAGTGTGCTTATAGATATGTATGCTAAGCTTGGAAAACTAGATACAGCTTTGGAAATCCTTGGAAGACTCCAAGAGAAAGATGTGGTTTCTTGGACAGCTATGATTGCAGGGTACACAAAACATGGTTTATTTGCTGAAGCTCTTAAACTTTTTGAAAAAATGCTAAATGAAGGGATCCAGTCAGATAACATTGGCTATTCGAGTGCAATCAGTGCATGTGCTGGCATTCAAGCACTTGACCAAGGACAACAAATTCATGCTCAAACTTATGTATCTGGGTATTCAGATGATCTGTCAGTTGGCAATGCATGTGTCAGTCTTTATGCTAGATGTGGGAATATTCGAGAAGCATTTTTGGCATTTGAAAAAATTAATGATAAAGACAGCATATCGTGGAATGCACTGATATCAGGGCTTGCACAGAGTGGATACTGTGAGGAAGCTCTTAAGGTGTTTGCTCAATTGAATAGAACTAAATGGGAAGTTGATCAATTCACCTTTGGTTCTGCAGTCAGTGCTGCTGCCAACATGGCCAACATAAAGCAAGGGAAGCAGATCCATGCTGTGATTATTAAAAAAGGGTTTGATTCAGAAATTGAAGTTTGTAATGCTTTAATCACATTGTATGCCAAATGTGGTAGCATTATCGATTCCAAGAGAGAGTTCTCTGAAATGTCTGAGAAAAATGAAGTTTCTTGGAATGCCATGATCACAGGGTATTCTCAGCATGGATGTGGAAATGAAGCAATTGACCTTTTTGAGGAGATGAAAAAAATTGGTGAGATGCCAAACCATGTCACTTTCTTGGGAGTATTATCAGCATGTAGCCACATGGGATTGGTTAATGAGGGCCTTGGCCACTTTGAGTCCATGAGCAAGGAGCATGGCTTACTGCCTAAGCCTGAACATTATGTTTGTGTAGTGGATCTTCTTAGCCGAGCTGGTTTTTTGAGCCGAGCAAGAAAATTTATAGAAGAGGTGCCAGTTGAACCAGATGCAATGATGTGGAGGACTCTTTTAAGTGCTTGTAATGTTCATAAAAACATGGATGTTGGAGAGCTTGCTGCACGCCATCTTCTGGAAATGGAACCAGAAGATTCAGCAACCTATGTTCTTCTGTCAAATATGTATGCAAATGCTGGAAAATGGTATTGCAGAGATCAGGCGAGGAAAATGATGAAAGAAAGGGGCGTAAAGAAAGAACCAGGTCGCAGCTGGATTGAGGTTAAGAACACAGTTCATGCATTCTTTGTTGGAGATCGACTCCATCCACTTTCAGATGAAATTTATGAATTCTTGGCTGATCTTAATAAACGTGTTGCTGAAATTGGTTACATCCAAGATCGCTATAGCCTTCTGAATGACACAGAGCAGGAGCAGAAAGATCCGACTGCGTATATACATAGTGAGAAATTGGCTATTTCTTTTGGACTTCTGAGTTTGTCTGAGACAATCCCTTTGCATGTAATAAAGAATCTTCGTGTCTGTAATGATTGCCATACATGGATCAAGTTTGTCTCAAAAATTTCCAATCGAGTGATAAGTGTCCGAGATGCATACCGCTTTCATCATTTTGAAGGGGGGGTTTGTTCATGTAAAGATTATTGGTAAGAAGATTTGGCTGGAGCAACTGTTTTAGACACGATTCCCAGGCATGGTGAGAGCATGGTTATTCTGAAAGGACTTCTCTTGTTGATACCATCCATTGCTGTGTGGTAACGAACTTTATCCTTCACCTTCTAATTGTTCTTTTAAACAGATTCCTCAAATAGGTAAGCTTTTCTACCGTCTCTTAACTTCTTTCATTTACTATCTTGTAACTATTAAATATTCTGGAACTCTTTCGACAACTCTCAAATCTTTTTGTCTGACACTACTGTTTGCTTGTGCAGAGATTACTCGTAATTGTCAGACTATTTGGCTTCTGGAATTTATGCTTTCTTTATGTTTTTCCATTCTTGCCATAAATAGTAAATTACTAAAGAATTGGTGAAAATATGACAGGTTCCTTATCCATAGATAACAGAATCAACCTTCCATTCAATAATAAGGTTGGTCCTTATTCATAGACAACTGAATCAACCTTCCATTCAATAATAAGGTTGGTCCATAAACTCGGGTTCAGAGTAATTGTAAAGTAATATGACCGCAGGGATTGGTTGTCTGCTTAATCTGCAGTCTTGAGCTCTGCTTCAGATCTCTTCAGATCCTGCTTCACTGAGGCCTCACTTGCTCATCTTGCTTAAACCTGCAAGTTTTCTGGTCTGACTGCCAATCTCAATATTTTGCACATCTTTGAAGGTGCAAGGGGAAGTACTTTATCCTCTCACCTTCAGAATATTTCAAGTCTGTATACTGATGCGAAATGAAATCTTATTTTGCGTGAAGAAACTTGGTAATTTTGCTAAAGATGACTTCTGAAAGGCTCAGCTGACTTCCTTCCCATGTCCAAGCTAAAATGTAAGATTTTTATCCTTTTTCATCAAATGTAGCGACCTAACTAGTGTCACTAGTTGTCTTGCACATACTTTACTTCATCCAAGACAATTGTAAAATATTCACATTTAACCTGAGAGATCTGAGTGAAACCTTCCTTTGCAGCCTGTCTAACTTTTGACTCGGGATGGGGGAAATTCTTCCTGAACAACCAAGCTAATTCCTAGCATGAAAACGGGAAAAAAAAGAAAAAGAAAAAAGAGTAAGCTCCCTATTTCTCATCTTTACATTACCTTTTTTCGCATCTAAATATGTCTTCTCCTATTAGTGTTTGTTAAGAACTCTGAATTTCCAAAACTTTTTCCCTGAATTCAGTCCTGACCTGACTCTCCCATCTTTTAATTCTAAACAAGATACAAAAACAATCAAGTCCGGTTTATCAAAGATAGAGAATATATTGAGTCATTTGCTCACTGTAAGGACTCTAAGTGATGATTTCATAATCTGTTTTTATTTCTTAATATTATGGATACCATTATTCTTGCTATTTTAATATCAAAAATTGTAAAAACACTACTAAAGTTTTAAGTCTAATCATTATTCTCTGGATACATGTCAGGATGAGCAATATGAACTCTTGATTTAATATTCCCTCTTGATTTATTTTTCCTTAAATTATTCAATTTTTTACGCTCTACTGATTCCGTTGAATAGGTCATTACATCAGACTTTATTATTTACTCCTCTGGCGCTTTTATTTCCACACTTGATGCCATTGCCAATGAGTACGTCACTCGCTACGCATTACATGTTCAAGCTATGTTTATTTTCCTGCTAGTGTTGCCAGTTGTCTTTCTTTGACCATTTTCAAAGATCAGTACTTGCATCCTCTTTGAACCATTTTCTAGAAATAGCATATGCGTTCATCGGTCCTCTCAGAATCTTGTGTGACGATCGCTCACAAGATGCGTTGACCAACTTGAAAATATTAATAGCTGCTTGGATCGTCACCTTGATTCATAACATAGCTATAATCGCATTACTTCCAATTTCCAGGACTCCAAATAGACATCCTTCAAGTTCAAGGTCTTCATAATGGCAGATGAAGTTCCCAAAGAGACACCACCGAACTCTCCTCTTCCACTTGATGGCCGAGTTGCTATTATAACCGGTGCTTCCCGTGGGATTGGTCGTGCCATTGCGATCCACCTTCACTCTCTTGGTGCAAAAGTCGTGCTCAACTATGCTTCGGGGTCCATGCAAGCTGATTTACTAGCATCAAAGCTCAACGCCTCAGCATCTTCTTCTGATACCCCGCAAGCAATCGCTGTGAAAGCAGACGTTTCAAACCCAGATCAAGTGAAGGAGCTCTTCGACAAAACTGAGCAAGAGTTCAAATCAAAGATCCATATCCTGGTGAATTGCGCGGGTGTGTTGGATCAAAAGTACCCAACTTTGGCAAACACCACGTTGGAGGACTGGGACATGACATTTAACGTCAACACCAGAGGAGCATTCCTATGCTGTCGAGAAGCAGCAAACAGGCTGAGCCGTGGTGGAGGTGGAAGAATCATAATGATATCTACGTCGCTTGTGGGGTCACTTCTGCCAGGATATTCAGCTTACGTGGCATCCAAGTCGGCGATTGAGAGCATGACAAAGATCTTGGCGAAGGAGTTGAAGGGCAGTGGAATAACAGCTAACTGCGTAGCTCCGGGACCTGTGGCAACAGAGTTGTTTTTTGCTGGCAAAACTGAGGAAACCGTCAAGAGAATGGCGGATGCTTGCCCGCTGGGTCGCATAGGGGAGCCTAAGGATATAGATAAGGTGGTGGGATTCTTGGCCGGTGATGGCGGCGAGTGGATTAATGGGCAGGTCATTAGGGTTAACGGTGGGTTGGTCATGTGATCATCCTAATCAAATCAAGTTACAGATAGGACAAGCTTGTTGCTTTGGGACATCTGTACTGTACCCGAGACGCTGGGATTGATGTCCGTTCCCTTGTAATAAATCAAAATACTGAAGCTATTTGTTTTTAATCAATTATTGAATTCAGGCTACAAATAATGACTTTGGTGTACCATTTTTCTACAATTAATTTCATTCCCAGCTTCAATTTTGTACGGAATCAACTAATGTTCGTTTCTTCCCCATAATTTGTTTCAATGCAAGATTTTTTTCAAGCTACATGGAAGAAACTAGCGCTATGATTATAGAAATAGTTAAAGGAATTCTTCAGTAGGTTACTCATTGGACTAAAAAAAGTTATTTATGCTTAGTTCCTGTTAAATGACAGACACAATGCTCTCCAATTTGCCCCAATTTTGCTCATCTTTGGGTCATGGAACATAAAGCCTGGAGCGTGGGCCCCATTAGCAGCTGTTGTCCTCACATGGACCACAGCCCTCCCAGACATCCACCTTTTTATATTCTGTCCTTTTTGTTCCCTTTGTACAGACCCCTTAGCTGTAATTTTCTTTGCTGTACAATGTCCTTTTCTGTAGGAGTAGACAGTGACCTAGCAAATAGGACGAATAATGTTAGTATAAAATACCTTACTGTTCCC